>CAIGRP010091850.1:0-18022 GCA_903798385.1 Fraxinus cuspidata | reverse complement strand
CCAAGACCCCCCCCCCCCCCCCCTCAAGATGAGCATGTATATTTATAATGCTCATCTTGCGTAAATTATGATGGAAAGGTAGTGATCCAAGAGGTTTTGTAAATATATCTGCTAGTTGTAATCTTGAGGGAATGTGAAAAAGTTTGATAACATTTTGCTGTAATTTTTCCCTAACAAGATGGCAATCTATTTGAATATGATTAGTTCTTTCATGTTGTACTGGGTTGGTTGCAATGGACAGAGCTGACTTGCTATCAGTGTAAAGCATGGTTGGTTGAGAATGATCAACATTGAGATCTTGAATAGCATAGAGTAACCAATGGATTTCACATGTGGTGGCTACAAGAGCCCTATATTATGCTTCTGCAGATGATCGGCTAACTGTGGCTTGTTTCTTTGATTTCCATGAGATTAATGAGTCTCCTAGAAAAATAGCATAACTTGTAACACTTCTCCTAGTGTCTAAGCAGCTTGCCCAATCACTATCAGAAAAAGCTTTCAACTTTAAATCGAGAGTGAGGAGAAGAATAACCCCGGACTTGGTGTTGCCTTTAAGTATCTAAGCACGCGGATTGCAGCTTGATGATGTGCCACTGTAGGTTTAGCAAGGAACTGACTAAGAACCTGAAAAGAATAGGCCAAGTCAGGCCTTGTAATTGTCAGATATAGTAATCTGCCAATTAACCTTCTGTAACCCGATACATCCTCATAAAGATTGGAATCATCTGCACTAAGTTTAAGATTAGATTCCATTGGAAATGCGGCTGGTTTGGAGCCTATAAGACATGTCTCCTCAAGTATGTCCAAAGCATACTTTCTTTGGCAAATAGAAATTCCAGACTTTGATCTGGCTACTTCCAATCCTAGGAAGTACTTCAGCTGTCCTAAGTCTTTAATTGTGAATTTATCATACAGAAAAGTCTCGAGTTTCTGAATCTCAATTAGACTATCACTAGCTAGTAAAACATCATCTACATATACTAGTAGTGCTATAAAGGAAGTGTCAGTTTTCTTAATATGAACAAGAAGAGCTTGGGAAAGTTTTGCAAACCATTGCTGAGAGGCCTACTTTAGGCCATAGAGACTCTTTAACAGTTTACAAACCATATTGGGTTGTTTAACTTCCAAACCATGGGGCACTTCCATGTAAACTTCTTCATGCAATTCACCATGTAAGAAAACATTATTTACATCTAATTGGTGACCCTAATAGCAGCAACAGCTAACAACAATCGAATTGAAGTAATTTTTGCCACTAGAGAAAAAGTATCAAAGAAGTCTAATCCTTCTTATTGGGTGTAGCCTTTAGCTATTAGCCTTGCTTTATGTCTTTCTATAGTTCCATCAGCCTTGTATTTCACTCGAAAAACCCATTTACAACCTATTGTCTATTTATTTTTAGGGAGAGTAACAAGTTCCCAGGTGTTGTTTAACTCTAAAGCATTTATTTCATTTCTCATAGCAACTTGCCATTCATGTATTGTTGCAGCTTGTTTATATGTTTTGTGTTATTCGGTAATAGAAATAGAAGCTAAAAAGGCCTTGTGTGGTGCTGAAAGTCTACTGACAGAAATGAAGGATGATATAGGATAAAGACTACCTGTGTTAGAAGAACAACCAATGGAAGCAGATGAGTTGTTTGCATAAGGAAACAATGAGACAATACCACAATAATAATTCTGCAAAAATTTTGGTAGTTGTTTAAGTCTAACTGATTTTCTGATGTATGAATCTGTAGGAATGGAATCTGTTAAATCAGTAAGGATGGAATTTGTTAAATCAGTTAGATGAATGTTGTCGATATGAGAGGGATCTGAGGGATCTGATTTACTAGCATTCTGTGAGGAAGTGTTTTAATCAGAAGGTATACGATTATTTGTATGAGAAGCTTCATGTGGAAATTCTGTAGGAGGAAACAGAAAATTGGGTCAGAATTAATAGGAAGGATTTTGAATGGAAAGTTAGTTTCATGGAAGATAACATTTCTGGAAATAATGATTATTTTTGTGTTTAAGTCCATGAGTTTGTAACCTTTAACATCAGATGGATATCCTAAAAATAAACATTTAGTTGCTCTTAGATCGAACTTTTGTATGCGACTGGTAATTGTAGATGCAAAGCATAAACATCCAAAAACCTATAAATGAAAAAGATTTGGTCGTTTGTGAAATAACATTTCAAAAGGTGTTTTGTTTTGAAGAAGACGAGTTGAATTCGATTTATAATATGTGCTGCAGTCAACACACGATCACTCCAAAAAATTAAAGGTATGTTTGCTTGCAACATCACAGATCTAGCTGTGTTTAATAAGTGTTGGTGTTTCTTTTCAACAACTTCATTTTGTTGTGGGGTTTCTACACAACTCCTTTGATGTAAAATTTTACAAGAATAAAATTTAAACCATTGTGTGTTCTTATGGTTTTGACAGAGGTGTTGAATTGAGTTGTTACCATTTTACAAAAGTTTGGCAGCAAAAAAGAGACCTCAAATTTATTTTTAAGCATATACACTCAAGTGCATCTTGTAAAATCATCTATTACAGTGAGAAAGAATTTAAAACCAGAATATGAAATAGTAGAAAAAGGACCCCATATCTTACAATGAATCAAATCAAACTTTTTATTAGAAACATTCTGTGATACAGGGAAATAAAACTTTTTCTACTTTGCTAGTGGGTAGATTTCACAGACATTTGTACAATCAAATGTTAATGAATTGTCTATTTTTCTAAGAAATGTGTTCTAGAATTCGAGATATGACCTAATCTGTAATGCCAAAGGTTTGACTGGTTTTGAGTAGTGGCAGAAGCAAAAATTGGTGTAGGATTAAACTGATATTGCTGGTAGGAATTAGCTTTCGAAGAAGCTTGAGATATGTGATAAAGTCCTTGTTTCTCAAATGCATTCCTAATCATCTTCTTCATTGATTGGTCCTGTAAAAGGCAATAAGAACCAAAGAAGGAAAGACAAAGATTAGATTCCTTGGTTAGTTTGGAAACAGATAATAGATTGAATGAAAAACTAGGAACACACAAGACATTATGTAACTGTAATGTGTTAGAGAGATTTACAGTTCCAGTAGATAATGCTGGAACAATTTGTCCATTAGGAAGATTAATAAAATTTGTAACTGGTTAGGAGTAGAAGAATATAACAGAGGTGAACAGACCATATGATATGTTGCACCAGTATCTAAGATCCAAGCAAATTCAAAATAACTTGGTAGAAGCAGAATTACATTGATTAAAAGGGTTACCAGAAAAATGAGAGGTAGTGGCTAGATTTGCTATTGATGTGGATATACCAGTGTTCTAAGTAGATGAATTTGAATTGGCAAGTGCTAGGAGGTTATTGAATTCTTCAGCAGTTAAACTAAACCTTTGACCATTGATTATCATTACTATTTTGAATGTAGACCTCTCCAGTTGAAATGGTTGCATGTGCAGATGGAGGATTTCTTTTTTCCATTGGGTCCAATCCATCCCGGGAGATAACCATGTAGTTGAAAGCATGTATCAATTGTATAGCCATTGTAGCCACAATGAGTACAATATAGTAAGGATTTCTTTGACTTCTCTTTGTAGAATTTGGACTGAGTAATCTGATTAGGTTGAGTATGCTAGTTTGCTAACAAAGCATGTGTTTCAGTACTTGTATAATTCTTTAATTGCCTCTGACTCTCTTCTTGAAGCAACAAAGAAAAAACTTTAGCCATGCTAACCAATGGAACAGCAAGCAACAATTGACTTTTTACAAAAGGCCTACAAGAAACTTTAAAACATAATCTGACTGCTGTCGAATGAGTAAGAAATTAAACAAATCACGTGTGCAAGAAGCCATTTTGCCATATGTACAAGTTAGGAAAGGCCTATAGCTGACATATTCGTCCTAAAGAGTCTTAAAAGAACTGAAATACTCTGTAATTGATGATGAGATTTATACAACTTAAAGATTTTTCAAGATGAAAAACCCTTGGGCCATCGCTTCTCAAATATCTTATTTTTAACTCATTCCAAAGATCTACAGCAGATGCAACATAAAGCAAGTTATTTCTAATATTTTTAGAAATAGAATTCATAAGCCAAGAAAGAGCCAAATTATTAGCAAAGAGCCAAGCAGTATGGAGAATGCGCTGATTAACATGAGGAGAAGAAATTGAGCCATCAATAAAGGCTACCTTATTCTTGACAGTCAGAGCAATTGTGATCGATAGGCTCCAGGCGATGTAGTTATCTCCTACAAATACTTTTGAGACCAAAAGAGAACCTGGATTATCACCAGGACGGAGATAATATGGGCTAGACGAATCATCTGAAAGATTAATAGAGTTTACTTCTGTCATTTTATCAAGAAAATGCAACAAATGAATTAATAGGGGTTTAAGATTCTCAAGAAAATTTCTGAGCAGATTGCAATGTAGATTGCAAGATAAGAAAGAGGAAAAGCACAGAAGTAAGTATGGTTTTCAATCTGATACCATGTTGAGAACATAATGTAAAAACTGGAAAGAATTGAAGAAAAATGGAAAGAAGAGCTCGAGAGCTTTGTTATCTGAATTAAACAAATGAATTACTTGAAATAAGTTACAGAAAGTATTCTAATATTTATACTACACAGAAATTATAACTGTAATAACAGAAATTAATAACAGTATAACAGAATTGGGCCTGCTTTAACTTCTTCTCTGCCTTTAGCTTTTCTTCTTCTCTACCTTTAGCTTTTCTTCCTTAGATTTCAAATCCATGTTGTCGATATGAGAGGATATACTCCAAGAAGCGTTGTGGTTCATGGGTTGATTGTTAAAAGTAGATTTGGGTTGGGAACTTTTGCGGGAAATTGTTTGTTGGCTATGTATATGAAGTGTGGGGATAAAGAGGGGGCTAGAAGAGTGTTTGATACAATGAAGCGGAGGCTGATTGTGCAACGGTGCTAAAGAGGCTTTGATGGTTTTCAAGCAAATGGTGGATAGTGGAGCGAAGGCCGATTGTGCAACCGTTCTTTCTGTTTTGCTAGCTTGTGGTTATTTGAAGAACTTGGAGATGGGGAGAGAGGTGCATTTATTGGTGGGAAAGAGAGGTTTAGGGAAAAGATTGGCAGTTCAAAATGCTTTGGTGGACATGTATGTGAAATGAGGAAGAGTGGATGAAGCAAGTGGAGTTTTTTGTGGGATGGCGGAGAGGCATGTGGTGACTGGACTACTATGATAAATGGGAACATACATGCTGATTTGAAAAGTGCAGTCAAGTTGTGTCAAATGATGCAGAATGAAGGTGTGAGGCCTAATGAGGTGACATTGGCTTCACTTCTTGCAGCATGTACAAATTTGCATGATTTAAGGCTTGGTAGATGTTTCCACGGCTGGGCAATCAAGCAAAAGCTTGAATCTGATGTTAATGTTGAAACTCCATTGATCGACCTTTATGCTAAATGCAATTGTGTCAAACTTAGTTTCAGGGTGCTCTCCATGACAATTAAAAAGAGAACCATCCCATGGAATTCAGTTCTCTCTGGGCGTGTTCATAATAAACTTGCAACAGAATCTATAGAAATTTTCAAACAAATGTTGTTAGAAGAAATTAAACCCAATGATGCAACCTGGAAAAGTCTCATTCCTGCATATGCCATGGTAATAGAACTGCAGCAGACGTTGAATATACATACTTGATAAGAGCAAGGTTTATTTCCAAGACTTACATTGGCACTGGTTTGGTTGATATATACTCAAAGTGTGGAAGTTTAGAATTAGCTCACAAACTCTTCGATAGGATCTCCTTGAGGAATAGGGACATTGTTTCATGGAGTGTGATAATATCTGGTTATGGAATGCATGGACATGGTGAGGTTGCTATCTCTCTTTTCAATTAGATGCTTCAATCTGGGGTCGAACCTAATGAAGTCACCTTTATTTCTGTTTTGCATGCTTGTAGCCATTGAGGCTTGGTGGATGATGTCTTAATTTATTTAATTTCATGCATAAAAATTACCGGGATAGTCTTCGAACTGATCACTACACTTGCATGGTTGATTTTCTTGGTCGTGCCGACCGACTTGAAGAAGCATATGAACTAATTAAAAGTTTTCCTTTTAAACCAAACCATTTCGTTTGGGGTGCATTACTCGATGCTTGTGTGATCCATGAAAATGTTGAACTGGGAAAGGTGGAAGCAAAGTGGTTATTTGAGTTAGAATCGGAAAACACATGAAATTATGTATTAATGGAAGCTTTTATGCTTTACTCGGAAGGTGGGCGGATGCAGAGAATGTTAGACGTATGATGAATTATATTGGATTAGTAAAAGCACCTGCTCATAGTGCAGCTGAGGTGAGGAATGTGTGATATACAATCTCATTGTTGAGAATATATGATTGCATTGGATTGAAAGGTGGAGTAGACACAATGTTCTCATGTTCCTTCATGGAGAGATGTCAGTAAATGATCTCGACCACTCAAAAAAGGAGAGATATGGTGGCCGGTTAGATTTTAACGGTCAAGTTAGTATATTTTTGGTGGCAATATGATAAAGTTTCAATCAATATTTAGAGAATTCAACTTACCTCGAGAGAAATGGATACTGTGGATAACTCTGGACTTGGACTGCCGAAAAGACAACATTGACTAGACTTGTCCTAAATTTTTGGTTGCACTGTATCGACCTACAGGTTTTGGATTCTGGTGGGTGACCGCACAATCTTGCATGCGGTGATCCGTTTTGAATTCTGGCACGCATCGCACTTTTGTCATATTAGATGTTGTGATAACTCAATCCTCAGGTGAGTAGAGTTTGAGCTTTTATACCCTTCCATGGGTGCCATATTATACTACTTGATTGAGTTATGACCTTAAATCAGTCTTTGTTGTTGGAAATTTATCTAACGTGCATAGCAGAAAATAAATAAATTTCAATTTCCATCAAAGATCTTTCTTGTGTTTAGAAATAAAATGTGATAGAAATGGTACCTTTTGTAGATTCTGCAAACTGTTTTGCTGATTTTAGAACACAAGTAATCACGATCTGCAATCCACAGTTGTCCAATTATCTAACATCCAATGAAAATCCACACAGAGAACAAGAATAAGAGAATTATAGTTTCAATTTTCTTATGCTACCAAGAATATGAATTATATTCTCTTCAATTTTTCTGAAACCCAAATGACTTATTAATATAAGTCCAAGTGAGCTTGTCCCATCTCTTAAACTTAACCCGATCCAATATTTAATTGATTCAATTAATTAAATTTGGTTTATGAATTAATGAATCCAATTAATTAATTCGGGCCTATTAACAAGCAACCCAATTAATTAAATGTACAACACTTGTTAATTAATTAATTGGTGAGTCTCATTCTTCTGGTTCTCATTTTGTGTGTGATCAATCAGATTCCTGATCATGATACCTAACGACGTGAATTATTATTTTGATCTAATCAAAATCAATAAATTAAAATACTCATTTTAATTCATCACCAATTCACATTCGTCATCTCGGATTGAAATCTAGTAATGTATCAGGGTAATAATGTGATGGGAAATGTCACGTGGTGTGACAAAACGAAACTTGTCCGTTTACCATGAAGTTATAATCATTTCATCAATATGATCCGATTAATTACGAGATATGAATATGTGTCAATCTCAATTATCAATCATGTCTTTCATATCACTATTAAGTCAATATAAGTCGAAAACTTTTTTTTTCCGACTTATGAATACACCTTGACCAAGGATTTTGTCATTAACTTAACTGAATGAAATGTAGATCATAATCTCTTACTATCTAACAGTGACAAATTCTCTATGATCATTCATAATCTTCATATGATTTTTGACATACTCAAACGATATTATATTAGCGACCATTGGCAAAGTAACATCCAACATCACCAAAGTATGATTGTCCTTATATATGGCACTATGATAACCTTAAGTCAAATGACCAATTCCACTACCGAACGTTAGAAATTAACCACCAACACTCATGTAGTTATCCACGTGAAATCTCCCCAACGAGTCTCCAATGTTTTGTTTTATAACAAAACATCCAAGTGTTTATTTAAGTGTCACCATACTTTAACTTATGAGATCGACTACTTACTTCACAAGTAAGAAATGCACATGTAAAGGTCTATCCGTAATAAAGATACATGTATTTCGTTATTACTTACGACCACAGAAGATTTAAAATTCAGACATATATAATTTGTATATCACAATCACAACTCCTTGTGATTAACAAATTACAAAGACTTGAATCTACGAATTCTATCATTTAATTTATTATAAGATTAATTCAATTAAATAATATTTTTGCCATAAATATGTATCAATTATATATTAAGAGTGTTAATGTTCAAAGTTGATTGGATTTATGACATAATACTTACATTTGTATGGTTTGAGTTGGTCCTAACAATCGGGCATTTTCACCATGGCAACTAGTTGTTAGATACTTGATAGCCAATTTAACTTTTCATTAAACCCCTTTTTGACAACCATTATAAAGAGTTTGAAAATGAGTTTTATAATAGTAATTTTTTTTGGAGAATGTGTGATTAAAAAATAGGAAAATTTTTAAATTTTATATGTAAAATATTTTATTATAAAAATGTGTTGTTGAAAATGAATTTGGGTAGAAAAAGAATTTTATAAAAATGGTTGTCAAGCAATATTCAATCACCTTGCTCGGGCTAGATTTTTGTTTATACATGATGTGACATTGATTGAGACTCGATTCATTATCATGTCATGTCATCCCACATTGTCCATGTAACAACTTGTATTCCTTTTTCTACACACATTTTGACAACCATGTTTCCAATCTCATCTTATACAAAATTGAAAGAAATGGAAATTAAATGCAGCTGTCTAACACGAATTACTCTGTCTCTGCATGGTGAGCACATATCAAAAGCCACTTATATTGACAAAATGCAGTGTATTATCATTTCCCTCAACGGCCCCACACCCAAAAAGCTTATCACTTCAAAAATTCCCGTTGGTAGGGGTTAGGTGTAATTTTCAACTTTAAGCCATGTTTGTCTCCGTTATTTAGAACTTATTTTTTCAAACTCATTTTAAATCACGTATTGTTCCAATAAAATAATTTTGCACGTGGATTTATAATTTTTTCTATTTTAAACACATATTTTCCAACATAATCATTTTTCGAAAAACTTAGTCTAAAAAGTCTTTACCAAATAGAGGTTAAATTTGATATTGAAAATTAGTTTTTCATCTGTCCATTCGAAAGATCTACGTTTTATACAGTACTTGTTTAATTTAGCTAATAAAGTTAATAAAAAATTAAGTCAAAATTAATAATTAGTTTTAACAACACATTTTATGAGATTCATAATTTTTATTAATATTTTGAATACACATTTTTATCAATTTTTTTAAATTTATTAAAAAATTTAATTTTGAACTATGATTTTTTTTTAAATTTTTTTATTTTGCATAATTATGCATGTAAACCAATTGTAATTCAAAATTTTAAGCTTAACCAAACGTGCAATAAAATACTCTCTCTCCACAATCAACTCTTCTGATCCACACAGAGATTGATGTGAATATTACATTATCAAATATCAATAAAAAATGTCGAGCAATAATAGAGAAAAATAATAATCACTGATTTATTTATCCTTCTTGCTTTAATGCATTCATATATATGCAGAACGGAGATTAGGATAGTTGATTTTTATCGGTGGCGGATCTGATGGTGATGACTGTATCATCAAATTTCAACATTTATTCCGGAAGACTTTTCTCAAAGAAGAAGATTAGTTTTACTCGAATTGGTAATAGCGATAATAATAATTACTGTGAATTGAGGAGGAGGGAGATCGGGGGGAAGGAGATAGCGGCGGAGGACGGTGGAGGAGGAAGATGCAGCTGCACTTCTCACCCGGCATGAGAAGTATAACGATATCGAACGGTGGCAATGGCAATGGAGGAGGGGGCGATTTGATGAAGATCAAGGTTGCGCCTCGTCACGTTTCCTTCCGCTCGCTCTTCCACGCCATTTTGATTCTTGCTTTCTTGTTGCCCTTTGTCTTCATTCTTACAGCTGTCATTACCCTCGAGGGTGTCAACAAATGCTCCTCATTTGGTAATTGGCTAGAATTTACCTCAATTTTTTTATAATTATTTGTGCACTTCATGTTATTATATATACTTCATTATTATGGGTTTCATGATTGTGCTATTTCTTAGAGAGGTTAGGATTCATTTGTTTTTGTAGAGGAATTTTCTCAACTTCTGATTCGATTCTGGTACCCTACGGAACCTTGAAGAAAACAGAAAGAACCAAGTGGGATGGAAAACAAAAAGAAGAATTAAACCAAGTGGGATTGTAAACAAAAAGAAGAACTACCTCCAAGCAAGATTCTAAAGAGTACCACGTTGAATTTAGAATTCGAAAAGAATCCCTCTAAAGGTTTTGCTGGGTTATGTGTCAGGAATTGCTGTAAATTTGTTGGGTTATTGGAAATTGCTATTTTTCGTGTTTTGAAATATACTGGAGTTCAGTGTGAGGAAATTTGAATGCGCAGTCTTTTCTTTTATTTCAAGGAATTGTACTTTTTATGGTATCGCACACAGCCATACTCGTTCTCATGTTTTCTTTGTGTGCTTTACTTATGTTGCATTGAAACAGTCTTCTTTTTTTATATAAATGGTAATTAACATATCTACAGAAAATCGGGCCTTAAATTTTCTCTTCCATTTTTCATTTTCAGATTGTTTTGGAAGAAGGTTGACGCCAAAGCTTCTTGGTAGAAGTGATGATTCTAGGGTAAATTTTGTAGTCATTTTACAGCCACACTTTATGCATACCAATTTGGATATGTTATATGACAGAGTTTCTTTAATTTCGAGATAATTATCTGTGTGTGTGTGGGGAATGCTTTTATTAAATAAGTATCTTAAACTTTGATATTGTTGCTGTTTTGGCAGAGGACTGTGAAGGATTTTGTTAAGGTCCTCAATCAAGTGAACTCGGAGAAAGTGCCCGATATCCTGAAGCTCCCACAGTCTTTTAGTCAACTTGTTTCTGAAATGAAAAAGAACAAGTACAATGCAAAGGAATTCGCTTTCATTTTGAAAGGAATGGTATGTGTCATCTAACAACTGGCTCCCTTCATAATTTCATTTTTATTTTGGTGTAACAATGTTATTAGCTTTGAATATGGTCTCTATTTCTGAGAATTTTCCTTCTGCAAGGAAAGGCTTTCATATAAATTTGAGTCAATTCAAGTTTCACTTGTAAAAGATACTGCATTCTATTTAGCGCTCTTCTTTCCTTCCTTCTCCTTTCCCAAACCCAAAGCCATTGGCGTGCTCAATTACCTGTTTTTTTTTACTTTTAATAAGTTTTGATCAGGGAGGATGGTTTCCGATGTTGACAAAAATTTGAACCAATATATTTGATGAGCGGCTTTATTTGGGCATGGCAAAATGAAGTAGGACTAAACACCAGTCCATTTTACCTTCTTCTTAAAAGCAGGGATATATAAACCAGTAATTGCTTAGTGATTCAATGAACTCTTTAGTTTTGCACTTCACTTTTCTTGTTAAAGACCTAATGTATTTTCCTGAGGCATAGGGTATTTCCGAAATGTGTGATTTTTCGCAGTTGTGAAGAATTGAGGTCATAAGATCAAATTAATATTTTCTTTACATTCAAGAGGCAAAAAGCTGTTCCTTTGCAATTAGTAAGAGTTGTGTTCAAGTAATTATATAATATGAAAAAGGATATCAATATATACAGTCAAACTAGATATGGTTTTTGAAAGATGCAATGTGTCGCTACTTAATAGCAAATAAATTGATGACATAAGATAGGTTTTGCTTGGCACAATTATGTTGTAGTTAGAACTTGTCTTTCTCATCAATTTGTTAATCTCATTTGTGAGGAGTTGTTTTTAGTACATATCGCTTCTGATCAATTAAAGGACAAGAACACAACGAACGGAGGTTTTTCTCCTTACTGGGAAAGGAAAAAACAGAACTTAAGGGAAGAAAAATGAAGTAAATAGCAGATGATAAACCTTGATTTTTAACTTACTCTGCAGAACCTGTGTTTATATGAACATGCATACTTATACAATATGTCATGCGTTACTGAGATAATTATAATCACGTCGGTATATGCAGAATTTAAAACTTTTGGGTGTTCTCCACTTTGTTTGACAAATATTATTCAGCTTAATGTATTTTTACCTTAACAGATGGAGAAATCAGAAAGGGAGATAAGGGAGTCAAAGTTTGCAGAGCTAACAAACAAACACTTTGCTGCAAGCGCAATTCCTAAGGGCATTAACTGCCTCTCTTTAAGGTTGACCGATGCTTACTCTTCCAATGCTCATGCACGCCAACAGTTGCCTTCACCAGAGTTTCTCCCTTTGCTTTCTGACAATTCATACCATCACTTCGTATTGTCTACTGACAACATTCTTGCTGCTTCAGTTGTGGTCACATCTGCTGTCCGTTCATCTATAAATCCCGAAAAGGTTGTTTTCCATGTCATAACTGACAGGAAAACTTATGCAGGCATGCATTCATGGTTTGCATTGAATCCTGTCTCTCCTGCTACTGTTGAAGTGAGAGGAGTTCATCAGTTTGATTGGTTAACAAGAGAGAATGTTCCAGTACTTGAAGCTGAGGAGAACCGCAATGGGATTTGGAATTACTACCATGGAAATCATGTCGCTGGGGCCAATCTTAGCCATACATCCCCTAGGACATTTGCCTCAAAATTACAAGCTAGAAGTCCCAAGTACATCTCAATTCTCAACCATCTACGCATATATCTCCCAGAGGTAATTAGCTGTCAATTAAATACACATTTCCATCAGACGTAACGTTTATAAAGAAGTATGTTAATGGAGAGCGGTATACTATTCAGAAATCAAAACTATATTGCAAATAAGAGGACTCGCTCTCCACATCCAGTGAATTTCTTGCTTGCTTCTAACGCCATTGGACAATCTTACAATCGCATTGCAGTCATCCTCTGCTCCTTGATAACTAGTTTATAGAACTGATATATATATTGGGGTTGAAACTATATCCTTCACTGGGAACCTAACCATTGTCCATAACGAACAAACTGAGACTGATTATCGGTTGTCGACTTGTGACAAAGTTAATTAGCTATAAATGAAGCCTGAGCTTCACTATTTCTTCAGAGCTTTATTCAGTTTAATTTATATCTATTCTCAAAGATCACTTCTTCTGCTAAAATTCCAGTTAAGATGATTAGAATTTATTCAGGATCTTACTAAGTGATCAAGCGTGGTTTGTTATCTATAACTACTGAATTTTTGGGTAAGCTTCTCTGTTTTAAAACTGGAAAGAGAGTTTGGACCATGATCGATTAAATAAAACCTTGTCAAAACAATTAAGAGTATGATGTTGGCTTTGTGTGAATTATAATGGGCATTCTTCTGCCACGTGGGGTATGTAATTTGAAGTTCAGTCCTCATTTATTCGATTATTCTATTATATGGTACACCTGAGATTGAAAGCTATTTGCTTATTATTTCATCAGGAATTCTCTTTTCTCCCTTTCATTTATCTTTTAATATTCCGATGCTAAGAGTATTACATGAATGTGCTGTGCAGCTCTTTCCAAACCTTGACAAGGTGGTGTTCTCTGATGATGATGTAGTAATTCAGCGTGATTTGTCCCCTCTTTGGGAAATTGATCTTAATGGGAAAGTTAATGGAGCTGTTGAAACTTGTAGAGGTGAAGATCTGTGGGTAATGTCTAAGAGATTTAGGAACTACTTTAACTTTTCTCATCCGCTTATAGCCGACAATTTGGATCCTGATGAATGTGCATGGGCATATGGGCTGAATATTTTTGACTTGCGTGCATGGAGAAAGACAAACATCAGAGACACTTATCATGCCTGGTTCAAGGAGGTAAAATTTAATTATGTTTCAATGTCCTCCTAGGTTCGTTATCTACCTTAACTATTTTTGTTGGTTCATATTATGTCTCCTTTTGGCCCCCAATATATCTCATTATTTTGTTCCACATCCATCCACGATAAATGCAAATATCCTTTATTGCCCCTATGTTTGGACGTGCATGTATATTGTAATTCAAAAACGAGGGCGTAATGGTCCATTTGACCTCCAACGGTTGGATGGATATTTATAAGTTTCTGACACTTGCATACTATAGCAAAACGCAAGTGGGTTGAAAAATGCAAATTAATGGGAATTAATGGGGGCCAAACAGGGATTATATAGAATTACGATGCGGAGTCGTCAGCAAATGTAGAATTGCTCTCCCTTCTACCTGCAGGAGTTGCAAGTCATTTATAAAGTTGTAAACCTTATTGTCATTATTGTGATTATTTACAATTCTAACGGGCTATGTGTTATTGCACAATCTGGTCCTCACTTGTTTATGTTTCGACATACAACTTGACACTGCACGAGCTTTGACATGGCCTCAAATTGGACCCTTGACACATGTTTAATTGGGGGAAGTTACATCTTTTAAAAATTTTGTATGTGCTGAGCGCTGAACTTTAACTTTTCTTAATGTGTGTTGCATAATTCTGAACTTAAATGTGATATGCTTCTTGCTTAAGGTATATAGTCTAAATAACAGGATTGTTAGACTTGAAACCAGACAAAAAGTTGTATACATTCAAATTTCGAGATTGTCGGATGGGTGATCTAGTTTTCAATAATATGCCTTTGTTCTTACTCACTTGAGGGTTCTTGCAGAATTTGAATTCAAATCTAACTTTGTGGAAGCTTGGCACTTTACCTCCTGCTTTGATTGCATTTAAGGGTCATGTTCATCCAATTGATCCTTCCTGGCACATGCTTGGATTGGGCTATCAGAGCAAAACAAACATTGAAAACGTGAAAAAGGCGGCTGTAATTCACTACAACGGCCAGTCAAAACCATGGTTGGAGATTGGCTTTGAGCATCTCCGGCCATTTTGGAACAAGTATGTTAATTACTCTAATGAATTTATTAGGAATTGCCACATCTTGGAGTAGTAATCAACAAATAAATTCTGCACCAAGGAAGTGATGGGACAGAAGATGGAAATATCATCGATTGTGCTAGAAGTCTTCAGTGGGCAGATAACTTTGTCAAATGCATTTCAAGATGGCGCAGAGAAACTAAAAACCTGGTTAAAATATTGATACGTATTTTGAGTCACTGCTGGTCCCCAACTCCCAAAGAAGAGAACGTGTGTTGATAGCCTGTGCATGAGATTCATTGTTCAGGTCTCTTTGGTAGCTACTCAGCATCTAGTTTTTGGTTGGACCGACATTATTTTTGACCTCCTTCGTGGACATTGCCTATGTGCTAGTGCTTAGAAGTAAATAATGATTTAAGGGCTTGGCAGAAAATCTTTTCCATTGCCAATGATCATACTCGTTGATGCACGGAAGAATGGAGCTAGGATGCAGTTCTTTGTGATGCTCCTGCACTTTTTCCCCATTGGCCATAGAAATGGTTTTTCTCCCTTTCCTCTTATCCTTAATAGTATCGAATTTTTGCGGAGTTCATGTCTAAGGCGACTTAATTAAATTTACTGTGGAGGTTTTTACTGGAAATTATTGAGTTAGAGAACCATATATACCATAGATCATATATCAAGCATTTTGTTCAGTAGTATGTGCAAATAATTCTTTTATATAATTGATCTTGTCAAATCTTTTATGTCGGTCATGTAAATAATTATATGTGGTGGTTGAAAGTATTGCTGAGATAGGAAAGAGAAATCAACTAAAGGAGATCCTCGCCTTCATTTTCGTACTAGGCAGCTTATAGCTTACAGCTTATAGTTACCAAGTGACAATAATTATTTAAGGGCTTATCTACATGCAAAACAATGTTGAATTTCCTTTGGCTGCAGTATTGATGAGAATTGAGAACCATACAATGCCCCAAGGATATTACATAGCGTGACTTCCTTTATCTTGAGGCATTGCTTGTTTTTGCTTGGAAACAATGGAATCAAAGATTAATAGAAGAACAATGTTATTCAACTCCACTAGTACTTAGCACCTGTCTATGTGACAATAGCATTACTGTCACATTGTTCAATTTGGCACGACTCCATGCTAAGCACAAATTCCAATTTGAAAGGAAAATTGTATCCACAATCCTAATTTCATATTTTTTTAAGCCGAAATCCCATTTAATTTGGATCCACAACTTTCACTATTTGTGGCTTTGGATTTCCAGTGACGAACGCTGTTCAAAATACTATTCATGTGACATGGAGTTTCAATGGCAAAGGGCGATCTTGATTTGTATTTATATAGAAATCTAACAAAAACATTGTTCCACCCGTCTGAGTCTAGTCCTCATTTCCTATAGATAGATCCAGCCCATCCTAAAAAAGATGCGGCCGTGCTATGTCCATTTTACACCTCTAGCTAACAATCACGTCAAGACGATTGTGCGTAAATCCATGGAAAAAATTATTCTAATAGCCCAATTGGCCCAAGTCATGAAATGAGGCCCACGAGTGGCCCACTTTACAAACGCATCACTTTTCATCCAGCACACTATGCCAACCGACCCGAGTCATGGTCCAAGACGCACGGATCAATTCGAAACCTCCAATAATTATCTTTTAAGATAAATTATATTATTACTTGACTAAATCATATAGGAGTTATCTATAAACAGTGTTGATAACTCAACCAAATAAATATGATCAAATTTTGCTTCAACCAATCAAAAAATCTCGAAGAATCATTGCCAATCTCATCTAGACGGTTATTTTACTCCTATAAATTCGATGGTCAGTCAACATTCAAGTATCTTAATCTTCTCTACTCTGAATTGTTTCTTCTTACGTTCCATCTAGCACTCGTATAATTTTGGACAAGCTTTACTGACTTGACCTTCTGATGGTTTTTGGTCGGCAACACACCATTGTACAATTTGGCGCCCCAACTTTTTTTTAGTTCTGTAAGATTGTTGGAGGCTTGATAAATCCGATTTTTTGAATTGTAGAATCTACCGTCTACAATTTGGCACCCACCGTGGGGCCCTAGCAATTATTCTTACGAATGGAACTCTCAGCACTATTATTCATCAATAACTACTATTACCATGTCTAGAACCTCTGAAATCCACCTTATGGATGGATTTGTTGATTATTCTCTGGATAAAGCGCCTTGTCAAGAAGCATAACAGATGATTCGTTAGGAGGTGGAAGCAGCAAGGCAATAAGGAGACGACTCAAGCCATACCACCGTTTGCCAATCACTAACCCACTAGCGAGTCCCGTCCATGCAACAACTATTATGCTAACAACTGTCAAGCCGCCCACCCGATCCAACCAGTCCAACCAACCGCTACTCGATCAAGTATCGTTCATCCTACCTCCACGCACTCTCAACCTACCGCTTTGTCTAGCAAAGTAACTACACATCTAGCCCAACTCATCAAGTTGACAAAGCAAAATTCACAAAAATTGGAGAGACTAGAAACATAGAACTCTGCCATCCATGTGTAGAATCAAAAACTTCAAGAAAGTAGAATTATTGGCGTCGATCCGACTTTGGTACATCCATCCCATTCCCAAACTCCATTCAGGCTTATGCCATCACTCAACCAAAATGGACTTAGGACAATTGGTTCAAACGTCCAAATTACCACGCTGTTAAACGGAAAGTCGGAAAATGTACAACAACAACCTACAAACGGGTGACCGATAGCGAAGCAGGACCGTGAGAAAATGGTAAAAAGAACCCCCATCAGGAAGTAAAATAGAACATGAAATCGTAAGCTCCAAAGTAGTGGGAGGAGCCAGGTCTTTGACCGTGTGCCTGTTGAAGAATGAGCCAATAACTCATAAGCAATGGCTTGGTTAAGGAAACCCACCGGAGCCATAATGAAAGTGAGTCTTCATAGCACGATCTAGAATTAGTAGCAATTAAACCCATGGTTTAATGTATCCCCGACATGTTTGCACCAATCAAAAATAGCGCGGCCAGTTGTTTGGCCGACTCTCCCTTTGTTGA
>CAIGRP010091845.1:0-16280 GCA_903798385.1 Fraxinus cuspidata | reverse complement strand
TTATTAAGTCTACGATCTATGAGTAAAGTAAAGTTAATCTAGTGACGCTTCGATCTATGAGAGTCGGGGCTTTACATAAAAATGTAATTTTATATTTTATATATAAAATAACTAAAACAAAAGAGTTAAGTCAAAGAAGAAGACACTGTTCATCTTCTTCCCCCACCCACCCCAAAACCAAAAATCAAAAACCACCACCTCCGCCGTTCCCCCACCACACACCTACCTCCGCCATTCCCTCGTTCCCCCGCCACACACCCACCTCCACCGCAAAAGACCAAATCCTATATTTTAGTCGGTTTCTTCAAGCTTGTACTATTTACTCCTCTCCAATTGCCTATGCACATCCTCAACTCCTCACCGTCGGTCGTAACCATCATTAGATCCTACTCACCGTCGGCGAAGTCTTGGTCATCGAATTCTCAGCAACGCCTCTGCGCATTGATCCGGTAATGTGACAAAGATTATTGTGGAGGAGGAACTTCCCAAATTCTTTCACCACCTACGTTAAATTTTGCTACTTACCCTTCTGGATCATGTCTGGGCAGTGCGGGTTCAGCTACGAAGAGTTCTTTCCCTCTGGTCAAGAGACAAAAGCTGTACTGAAAATTCACTGAGTCAATCCTTCCAATTTTTTTTTGTATAAATAGGGAGCATGGATGGTGGTGTAAATGGCAGCATTGATATAGCATTACTATGCTAAAGTTATTCTTTCGTGAGTGGTCCAATGACAACAAACATGATACTTATTAAGATTGAATTGCTCTTTAATTAAATTTTACCTTTTCTTTTTAAAAAATTTAAAAACTTGATCGAACTAGTCAGTTAGTTCTAACTTGAAATGTTCATCTAGCTAGCCAAATATAAAACAAAACTTTTCTCGAATAGAATTATAAAATTCATTTTCAATACTAATATCTTTTCTCAAACCACGAAATAAGATTTCATTTCTATTAAAGCTTTGAAAAATATTTAATTCAAAACTCTTATAAACATAAAATTTGAGAAAATATTGAAAAAATATTTTAGTTGAGCTTGGACCAATAATGTCCAATGTGATAATCACGTCCATTGCTACAGTGAAATAAACTCAAAACGCCTTTCAATTTGTTTAAATAGACAAAATAACTTGTAAATTTCGTCCAGTTTAACTAATTAAGCCTCTGGTTGGTGAAGATTAAAATAAATTTTTTAGTAAATTTTGATAGAATTTGATGGAATGTGTAATTGAAAATCGTGGACCTATAAAATATATGATTAAAAATTTTGACTTCTAGATTTTAATCGGTCTAAAATAGGGGCTAAATATGAACATGACAAAATGATACGAGCAAAATATCAATTAATTCAAAGTTTAGAGGTCAGACTTGAAAATAAATTAAATGAAAATAATTACTTCCATCCAATTAAAACTCTAAAACCCTCTCCCCCGCTTCCTCTCTCCCGCCGAGCGGCGCACTTTTTCTTGCGGTGAAAACGAAAATCGGATCCCAGCTAACCCGAATTCACTTAAACGGGTCAGTTCCATTGCTACATGTCTGATTTGATAAATATTTTCGTCAATGATATTCAAGTATTAGTTTGAATTGCTGAAGATTTGGCGCTTTAGTATATTGTTCCAATATTTAATCTTTATTTTTGTATATTGTTGTTTTAAAATTTTATTAAACAGATTACTTCAGATTTATGGAGCACTTACTGTTAATTCTGAAGTTCAGTGTGAATACTTACCAGTGTTTGCTATATGTGTATATGTAGGTATGCGTATGTGGATGATTAACTGGTCATTTTAATCAAATATAAAATTTCAATATGTTTTAAGTGTTCGGTACTAAGGCGTATATGAATCTGCAATTTGAGTTCCGATTTATATTTTCACTTACTAAATGCAAATGCTGGGAATATGTTTCTCCTTGATTAGAAAATTCTAGGGTTTTGTTGAAAGGAGCGAAGATTTTTATTTTGGTATGATGTCTAAGGGGTGACTCCAGCAAATTGATTTGGAATGTTGGGGCCAGAGGGACTTCTCAAATACTACTGTAGCTTATTAAGAGCAGTAACTATTTAACTCGGACAAAAGGGCTTTCCAAAACAAGGAAAGTATGAACAATCAAAAGTTTGTACGTTTATTTAATTTATTTAGAGGAATAAAGTTTTCAGGTCCTTATATTTTACACCTTTTCTTTACCTGAACTTTCAAGGGAGGGGGTGATATAATTTGTCGTTTGTTTAGTTGATCTAGAGATTTTTCGTTTGAGATATGGCTTTTTGTCTAATATGAGTTACATATCCTGTTATCAGGGGCCTGCGGCATATTTTAGGGGACTACAAATTCGTAGTGTAGATTGATTGGATCCAAGAATGGAAGTTGATGTAGGGATATTAAACCCTGTTCTCGCTCCCCAGTCACAATATAAGAGAAGAAGAATTTCTCTGGACAGTGCTGATAACCTGTCATGTTGGGTTTTACATGACATTGAAGATTCTTTACCAACATTGCAATCCTCTGATTATTATACGGAGCCTTGCTTGAGTGAACTGTCTACTCTGGAATTCATGAATCCAGGCTTTTGCAGCAGAGTTCAGGATTTTACTGTTGGCAGGGTCGGTTATGGATGTGTTAAATTTATTGGGGAAACAGATGTTAGATGGTTGAATTTAGACCAAATCATCAAGTTCAATAGAGGTGAGATTGTTTTATATGAAGATGAAAGTTCTAAGCCAGTGGTTGGTCAGGGCCTTAACAAGCCAGCTGAAGTAACTTTACTATTGCGAGTAAAATCTTTAAATCCTTGTAATGAGGATTGGCTAAAAGAAGTTGTGGGAAAGTTGAAGCACAAGACAGAGAGTCAGGGAGCAAAATTGATGTCGTTTGACCCAATAAACAGTGAGTGGAAATTCTTAGTACCACATTTTAGCAGATTTGGCCTGAGTGAAGATGATGAAGAAGATATTATAATGAATGATGTGTCTCCTGAAGCTCAAGATCCTGCAGAGATGATTGATGGCGAGTTTTCAGATATTGATAACGAAACTGCTCCAGTGGACCCAACTCTGCTTTCACATTCTTTACCTGCTCATCTTGGGCTTGATCCTGTCAAGATGAGAGAAATGAGGATGTTGATGTTTCCTGCAGAGGAAGAGGACTTAGAGGATTTCAATGCTATGCATTCACGTGAGCGACCACCCTTTGCTAAAGAATCCTTAAGATCTCCATTGCATCATTCTTCTCAGAGATTAGCTCGCAAGACAAGTCCTCCCATGATTCGCAAGACTCCATTAGCTTTGATAGAGTATAACCATGGAAGTTATAGCTCTAGCTCTCCTGGATCCATTTTGATGGTTCAACAAAATAAGGGTTTGCACCCGAAGGCATCAAAATCTGATGGTTTTAAGCTCGACCTTAAGCATGAAACGCCAGTAAGTGGTAGCCATTCACATAATATAGTTGATGCAGCATTATTCATGGGTAGATCATTTCGAGTAGGGTGGGGCCCTAACGGCATCCTTGTTCATTGTGGCAGGCCTGTTGGCAGTACTGACCACCAAAATGTATTATCTTCAGTGATAAATCTCGAAAAGGTTGCGATTGATAAAGTTACAAGGGATGAAAATAACAGAGTCAAAGAGGAACTCAGCGATTTTTGTTTTGATTCTCCTCTCAATCTTCACAAGGAATTAACTCATGAAACAAAAGAAGTTGAACTGGGATCTTTCAAATTAAAGCTTCAAAAACTTGTCTGCAATCGCATGACGCTGTCAGAGATTTGTCGGAGTTACATAGGCATCATTGAGAGGCAACTGGAGGTGCCTGGTTTATCATCTGCTTCGCGAGTTTTTTTAATGCACCAAGTGATGGTATGGGAGTTAATTAAGGTTCTCTTTTCCTCTAGGAAAATTAGTGGGAAATCAAAGTCTGTGAAAGCTGATAATGAGGAAGATATGATGCCTGATGATACGGAAAGTGCTCCTCAGATTGACTTGGAAGCACTTCCACTAACAAGGCGAGCAGAATTTAGTTATTGGCTGCAAGAGAGTGTTTACCACCATGTACAAGAGGAAGTAAGTTCATTGAACGATTCCAGTGATTTAGAGCACATATTCTTGCTTCTTACTGGACGAGATATGGATGCAGCTGTAGAACTTGCTGCTTCCAGAGGGGACGTAAGACTGGCTTGTCTTTTGAGCCAGGCTGGTGGTTCCATTGCCAATCGCGCTGACATTGCTCATCAGCTTGATCTTTGGAGAAAAAATGGAATGGACTTCAGTTTTATTGAGGAGGAAAGGGTGAGGCTTCTTGAGTTACTTTCTGGTAACATTCATGGAGCGTTGCATGGTGTGAAAATTGACTGGAAAAGGTTCCTAGGATTGTTGATGTGGTATCAGGTTCCACCTGACACTTCATTGCCTGATGTCTTCAACACTTATCAGAAGCTTGTTAATGATGGAAGGGCACCAAATCCAGTTCCAGTTTACATTGATGAATGTCTAACAGAAGAGGATACATATAATTGGGAGACTGTGGAACGTTTTGATCTTGCTTATTATCTTATGCTTCTTCATGCGAGACAAGAAAATGATTTTGGTGCTTTAAAGACCATGTTCAGTGCTTTTGCCTCAACAAATGACCCACTTGACTACCACATGATTTGGCATCAGCGTGCAGTTTTAGAGGCCATTGGTACTTTCAGTTCTAATGATCTTCATGTTCTTGACATGGGATTTGTTTCCCAGTTGCTCTGTCTTGGGAAATGTCATTGGGCCATCTACGTGGTGCTTCATATGCCCCATCGTGAAAACTATCCTTATCTACAAGCTACTGTTATTCGGGAAATTCTCTTACAATATTGTGAAGTGTGGAGTACGAAGGTCTTACAACGGCAGTTCATTGAAAAACTGGGCATTCCTTTGGCATGGTTGCATGAAGCTTTGGTGAGATGATTTTCCTTGAATTAGTTTTATTTACTGCATGAATTGGACCTGTTTAGTTTTGCTTCTGGTAGATCCTTCCGAGATTTCAAAACTAAAATATTATGTTCCTATATGCTTCCATGCCTTTGAGACTTTGTTTTACATGTACTTCTTAACGGGTATAGTTAAAGATGTCTAGATATTTGGGCTTCTGTAAATTTTTGACTGGAAGTCAATATTTCTTTCAGCATTATTAACAGTAGTAGGTTGCTTCCTTTAATGACTATCACTAAACAATTCTAGATCTTTGAGGGAGATCTCGTCTTACCTCTTCTCTTTATTCAAATGCAGGCTATATATTTCAATTACAATGGTGATAGCTTAAAGGCCTTAGAACACTTCCTTGAATGTTCAAATTGGCAGAAGGCACACTCAATTTTCATAAGTTCAGTAGTTCATTCTATGTTTTTGTCAGGTAGAGATCTAATTTTATTTATTCATCGGTATATTAATCTCCATTACTCAGTGCATGCCCGTCACTTTTCCTGAGTGAATTTAATTTGTTATGAGGTCAATAATTGAATGCTCGAGAATATAAATTTTCAGCTCCTTTGTTGGATTAGTAATTGAGAATCATGTTATGAAGTTAAGAGAATGAGATTTGAAAGCTCTTAACGTATAATTGCCATTATTTGATATCTCACCGGTCAATTTGGATTTTCCGAAAACTTGGCAAATCACCATTTTAGATCTTGTCAAGTGAGTTGTCCCTTAAAGAATTGAAACTGTTACCATATATTCATATGTTGAGACTTGCTGCATGAAAGGACACTAGATTCAAGTGAGAGTACTGCCTCGATATTATGTACATCCACATATCAATTCTTGTTGACTGACGACAGATGTATTAACGTCACACAGTTTGGATAGATATATTAACCTGGTTGGTATTAGTTATATGTATGTTTGAAATTTTTACATTTTTCAAAGTGGATGTGGAAAATTGGTAGGAACCTGGAGGCAATTGTATAAATCTGTAGTGGACCAATTTTAAAGTAACTATTTTGGTATTTTCCGCACTATATGAATACGGCGATGAGATGAGATTACAAAGGAATGTAGAGGAAAACTGAATGGAATTACAAAGTAATGTGAATCTTTGTATAGGCTTGACTCTTTCCCTCAAATCCCTCAATTTCTGAATGAGTTTTGAATACCCAACTCCCCCCTATTTATTCAATTGGGGCTCAAATGATTACAAATATTTACCTAATTACCCCTCCTCTTGTGATGCTAGTTTCCCTCTTTCTTCTTAAGCTGGGAATAAGTAAGGGTACCTATCAAATTCACCCTCAGTGAAGTGTCACAATTTTCCATTCAAGAGGGTGAAGTTGATGTAACTGAACAATAACAATCACAATAATATTTCTGGTTACATGATGGCAGACACCCTTCGTTGAATTGTGAGCAGCTTACATAAGCTTTCTTTGAATTAGGTGATGAAACTGATGTACTTATACCATTTCTGTTCATATTGGCCAATGAATTGTAATTACCTTAAATGCTTTAAAAGTTATTTATACTTGTGTGGTTGACATTTAATTTTGTTCTCAAAATTCTTATATTTAGATTAATTCCAATCTTGTCTTAATGAGAGATTTATTAAAGTTGTATTCGACAAACATCAATGCCATGTAGGGCGACATTCAGAGATATGGAGGCTTGCAACATCCATGGAGGACCACAAGTCAGAAATCGAAGACTGGGATCTGGGAGCTGGAGTTTATGTTTCGTTTTATTTATTAAAAAGTTCCTTACAGGAAGACAGCAATACCATGACTGAAATGGTACGTTACTCTCTGAAGCTTCCTGGTATTGATATACTGGAACTATATTTTCTTTGTTGCAGCAAAATCAAAGCCACATTAGATATTTAGATTTCATTGGTCTGTAGAGCTTGAGTTTCAATCGCATGTAGCTATCAAGCCAGCAACTGAATTCTTCTTGCATGTCATGAAGGACAAGAGTCCCAAATGTTACCATTTTCAAATGCTTCATGTGCATTCTAAGGCCAGCTGACTTATTTCTTCAGTGAACTCAAATGTTTCTCTACTAAAACACTGTATATCATCAAGTCTTTGGTTTTATGAAGTTGGTTACCATGAGTAGCTTTTTGGGGATAAAGTGACGTTTTACAATTTGTTTGAGAATCTGAAAGCATAGTGATTGAGAGAGGAAATTTATAATCAGCGAACACATATTTGCTGTTGGTAGACCTAAAGAATTAAAATGATATTCCATTGGAATGAGAACATAATTTTAAAAGTTGTCCTTTTTACTTGTAATTATTATTATTATTATTATTATTATTATTATTTATTTATTTATTTATTATTATTTTTTTTTGAGTGGAGGGGATGGAGGTACCAATCCTTAAACCTTTACCTTATGTGTGGGAACAACAATCCCTAACCAACTGGGACAAGGAGTATTGGTAATTTTATTGGTTGTCTTAAAAGGAATAGAAAGTATATCCAAAACCTAATCTATTCAAATATGTATTGATTCTCTGTAAACATCCTTTTAGGGTTCTGTTGAGGAATGATAATAAGTTCCATTTGACAGGATACTCTTGAGAACAAAAATGATGCATGTAGAGACTTCATTGGAAGCCTAAACAAGTCTTTGGCAGTGTGGAGTACCAAGTTATCAGTTGATGCAAGGTATTGATATTTATGTCTTTGCAAGAAAGCATGATCACAAGCACATACACAGCTTGGCTGTCTTTTCCCTGTAGCAATTAGCATCAAACTACAAGTTTTTGGTCACCACGTTCTTTCTTTCTCAATTCTTTATTCATTGTCTATTTTTTGGATGATTGCTTATTGTTTGTCTCACAATTCTTATTTTAAATATTCACGCATCTTTCTGCATCTATTGGTTTAGGCATCATATCATCAACAGCTGACTACTAGTTGTAATGCTTGTCCTATATTGTTTTTCATTTGGTCTACCAATTTTATTTACCTTGATTACCAATGTTCCGAGCCAGTTCTCTGATTATTCTATGTTTTTCTCAGTCAAGAGTCAACTGATATTCCTTAAGAGAAACTCATTGTTGTCTTTAAATGCATGGATAGATTTTAATCTATGGAGTTTGCACTATCCCACTATTTGGAATTAAAGTTTTAATAATTAATTCTACTTTCTCATTTTCAATATGACCTATTTAATCTAAATGCAATGTTTGAAATCTATGGCGGCAAGTCATATAAGCGAACCTTTATCTTTATTTTATTTATTAGATAGTGAAATTGAGTAATAACAAATGTAAAGAAAGGGTAAAATAATCACCAATTTTACCATGGAAGTGTTATTGGCACTTCAAAATTTCCCTGCAGTCGTGATTATGGAGTGCAGGTAAGTTTAAGTACGAAGTGCCAGTAATGCTCCCATTTACCAGTACGCAGAATCAATTTGTAAAATTCAATCTCTTTAGGTCTATTAGTTTTCAGACGATGAATGATATACTATTAACGATGAGTTTGATCTCCTCAAGAGGAACAAAGAGTTTCTAAAGAAGAAAAAGGGAAGAAAGAGAGGTATGAGGGTTATAGATTTTGGGGGGACCTCATTTTACACAACTGTGGCATGGAGTCCCAGTTATGAATTTACCATTTGAATACAAAAGTCATAAATGGAGGCTGGTGGAGGTTTAGAGTTAAAAAAGGTTTCTGCTTATTTTGGTTTTGGATTGGCGGTGGTGGTAGTCTTTTTGAGTGGGGGAGTGGGGTTAAATACATATCTCGAGTAATTTCATGACTAGTTTTCATATCAAATGAAAGAGTTCCAAAGGATAGCTGTCCTTCTGCCCCTACCCCCTCCTTCCTGTTCTGAGATTTATTTCTTGAATCAAAGTATTGAGAAGAGAAGACTGCCTCTTGTTCTTGTTTCCGCAATGCTGTATACTTTCCAGGCACAAATTCAATGCTGGATTGTCACTAATTAAAACTGATCCTCTTGCATTCATGTTTCTAGATGGAATTTAATCTGTAATGCTCTTGCATAATAAATAGTTTTTTACTGAGCAATTGCATTTTCTACATTCCCAATAGTAATTGTTTAGTTGTTAAGAACCATATTGATATCATGTATCCTACTTTTCAAGCCCATAATATATTTTCTTTCACAGAAAATTCTAGTGCATACTTTGTTGAGAAAACGTTACTCCTTTTGCACTTCTACTCTTATTTTGTGGATCCATTTGATTCACTGTACGTCTCATATTTTTGTTTTACGGTTGCGTACTCAAAGATGGCAGAAGAGATCTGCAGTCTGCTTCTTTCTGACAGCAGTGAGGGATCGAGTCGTGAGGCTCAGCTCAACTGCTTCGACACTATGTTTCGAGGACCCATTCCAGAAGACCTCCGGTCCTGCCATTTGCAGGATGCAGTATCTCTTTTCACGTGTTATCTTTTGGAGGAGGCAAAATAGCCCAATTTTAAATACCTTAAGTGCATGTTCGGTATGCAGTACTTGACATAACTGGACAGACGGTACAATCTACCTTACTAAATGTACGATAGTTGTCCTATTAAATTTGTTATCATGTATACTGCTGTTAAAGCTATGGCATTTGGTGTTCCAGACTGTATTGGACATTTTCTTCTGTTTCAGGAAACATCTATTTAGACAAAATACCCATCCGACAGGCCCGTGATAATTGAATAAAATGGTAAAATTGTCTTAAGAAATCTGCTAGTGTGGAAGTGATTTTATGTAAACTACTTTCATCCACAGTCATTTTCAATTATATATTCTTTCAAAAATAAAAATTACTTTTCACATTTTCCCATAAGTTTGTATACATTCTCCCAAAAAAAAAATTCATTTTTTAAATAATTATTTTTTTCAAAAAGCACTTGATATATAAGTTCAATGGTGTCATGCATTTTATACAACGTAAATCATATCAGGTGTCAAGTTTTATAATATAAGATCAAGTATGATGTTGTACCCACAGGAATTGAAATTAAATTCCTATTGAGTCCTATAATTAATTTAGCCTCTATTTTATCTAGAAGGTTACATTTTTTAATCAATGTTTTTATACCAATCTAAAAGTGGATGTGGTGGCAAATTCGACAAAGTGCAATGCAAGTTATATGAGAAAGTTATCAAAATGATAGGGCATTGGGATTGATTTCACCTAACTATCGACGATATTTCTCAAATTATAGAACTACTTATATCAATTTTCCTAACTTTATAAGCAAGAATTGCAAATTAATTGTATTCCTCTCTCGAGTGCCGAATATAACATATCTCTATATTTTAATTCGAATATCTTTATTTCGAATTAAAATCAAGAAATATACACATTCGTGGTTCTTAAGTGGGACATACTTCAAATATTTCATACTGTCTCTCGAAAACCTATAAAACTTAGGTTGTGTTATTCTTAGATCATGTCTAAATTTTCCTATTTTGAGTGCCGAAATTTAAAACATCTAATCATCCAACTATTGATCAAGTAATTGAGAAATAAGCAAGAATCAACACCAATAAATTTATGGAAAATCTGAAAGAAATACTTATATTGAAATCCAAACATGTCTCAAGTTATAGCTACATCAAATCCCAAATTATAAATTTAGAACATAATTAATGCAATACACACAATCAAATTCAATATCCAAAACATGAAGAAGGAAAAAAAAAAAAACAAAATCTGGTTTGGCGCTGGAATTCTTCTTCTCGTGGTTGATTCCCTTTTTTCCCAGACTCATTTTGTACCTTTTACTCTTCGTTGTTTACAATCCCCCATCACAGTGGTCTCTTAGGTTATAATTATAGTATTTTGGAGTCTTGGAAGGGTTGGGGTTGGATGAGTCAAGAAAAGAGTCCAACAAAAAAAAAACCCTTCTCATCGCGCGGCGCCGCGACTTAACTTTCGCCAGCACTGTGGCTCTAATGGTCTGGCGTTGCAGTGCCGGTAAGGGTTGGGGTCGGATGAGTTAAGAAAAGAGTCCAACAAGAAAAAACCCTTCTCATTGCGCGACGCCGCGACTTAACTTTCGCCAGCACTGTGGCTCTAATGGTCTGGCTTTGCAGTGCCAGTCTTTTGTCTCTGCTAATTCTTCTGGCTCTACGGCCTTGGTTGATGCTTCCGGCACTATGGCGCTACGACGTTGGATCTCTGTCTATTTCTTGGCAATGACTGGGAGCTGCGGCATCCAGCTCATGGCACTGCAACTCCGAATTTCTGCAATGTTTTCTTCTACTTCTTGCTTTGATTATTTTCCTTTTCAGTGCCGGTAAGGGTTGGGGTCGGATGAGTTAAGAAAAGAGTCCAACAAGAAAAAACCCTTCTCATTGCGCGACGCCGCGACTTAACTTTCGCCAGCACTGTGGCTCTAATGGTCTGGCTTTGCAGTGCCAGTCTTTTGTCTCTGCTAATTCTTCTGGCTCTACGGCCTTGGTTGATGCTTCCGGCACTATGGCGCTACGACGTTGGATCTCTGTCTATTTCTTGGCAATGACTGGGAGCTGCGGCATCCAGCTCATGGCACTGCAACTCCGAATTTCTGCAATGTTTTCTTCTACTTCTTGCTTTGATTATTTTCCTTTCCATCATCTAAGATTAATTCCAAATATCTTCCCTTCCATCTACACTCATATAAACTCTAGCTCCTTTTCACACTCCAAACTCGCTATTTTCACCAAGTTACCTAAGCTGTAACAACACGAACACACACATTAAAACATTCTAAAGTGCTCAAACCAACCAAAATATCAAATTTAAGTGGCATTATACAATGAGTGAAACTCACTCATGAAACCCCCCCAAACTCAATTCTTTGCTAGTCCTCGAGCAAACATAAATGAAAGAGAAGAACTAATAACACACTTAAACACACACAGTCATCTAAAACAAATGTAGGTAGTAGCTTATCTTTACAATGCAATATTGAAAACATTATATCAAATCCATAAACTACTTCAAAGTTATAATGCATTAACTAAATTTTTACTCATCAAGGCAAAACGGGAGTGTGCGTGTGAATAATTAAGTGCAATGCTGTACATTCACAAATTGATCCATTTCCCAATCTTAAAAGTCAAATATTTCCTTTCTTCTCTCGTAGGTTTCACACACCTCTAAACATGTTTTCTTTTACTCTCTTCCCAAGGTTGCATTCTAAAGTTTATTTCTAATTTCTCATTTCTTACACATCTCAAATTTGGTTTTTCTAATCCGTGACGTCCACAATTTATGCATGTTATGATCCTCCCAAATTATGAGTGCTTACTAAGCAATTTAAACCCACTTGTTATCTAAACCCTTACAATTTAGTCACTATTGTACGTATAATTGCTTGTTTTGATATTGCCTTTTTAGAACATGATTAACCTCACCATTTTTCTCTTATTGGCCCATGTAACAAGCTTTCAGTCGATACCTTCCTAGCCTTTTAGACCAAAGAGTTACCGAATTTCGAGAGACCCAACGACTTACTGACTCAAGTAAAAAAAATGCTTGCATGAGGTATATAATCAACAAGGGCAATGCCCTTTTTTGTACAAGAAAATAAAAAATAAAAGGGCTAGATCTCTAGCATGTGGTTATCACCTAGCTTATACTTGAGAGTTTAAAACACTCCAAAAAGCTTTTTTTTTTCAACATGCATAGAATCAACACAAGCTTAAATCATATCTTTCACCCGCTCGAACACTCCAAATTGTCTTCTAGAAGGTTAAGGATGTAGTGAATAATAGGTTTTGGGATTGAGCATCTAAGTTCTATTTTCAACCCATAAGTATGGAACAACCTATTCATGTACAACGCCACAATCAATTTATGTGCATATTTAATTTCGCGTTTTACATGAATAAGCAAAAATTTCAACAACGCACCTATCTCCATTGCAATTCATAAATCATCACATGTTCTCAATTCTATACATCGTGACCAACAAGGCTAACTAACTCACGCAAGCATGCAAAACAATTTTTTTTTTTAACAATCACATAAAAAACAATTAAAAGTAACTAACAACTATGCAATAAGACAATTAATATTTCACCCCCAAATTTAAATGAAACATTATCTTCAATGTGAAATTAAAGAAAAAAGAGAAGGACTTACTTGAGTGAAAATATTGGTTGTCTTCATTACTATCGACGTCATGGTGATGTGATGGTGGATTGATGGATGATGAATGTTGATATAGTTTCTCGCCTAAACTTGAGATTTAACCCATGAGAAAAACAAATTCATTAATAAACTAAAAAAATAAATAAAAACTAAAATCTAAAGATAAGAGATAGAGAGATAGAAAGCTTGGGTTGACTCCCAAGAAGAACTTCTTTAACGTCGTTAGCTTGACATAACCGAAATGCCTAAGTTGGGTCTTCAGGTGGCACTCTTTCCTTCATGTTTTCAAACTTTTTCCTTGGCTTTGAATTTTTCTTCAGAATAACATGGCCACTAGGATTAAACGTCGGCTTTAACTCCGGTATAGCCTTTAAAACCTCTTTTGATTTAACAATGTTGGGATGTTTCAAAGGTTCTCCTATGTAGTTCTTCTTTCTGTCAGGTTGATATTGAGCTAAGTTGAAATCCACCACTTCCTTGATCCCTGTGTAGCTTTTAGTAGCATCTGTATCAATCTTTGAGTAACTAATTGTCATGTATTGTTCTAGTAGGTCATATAATAATTCTTTTTTGAAATTTTTCCTCTCCACTATTTCAATTGATTAGACCATGCGGCAAGTGTTGACTTTTTCTAAGGATTTCTTCATTTGATAAATGTTGTACATGACTTGCTCTTCATTAACCTGCAATATCAATTTTCCTCCTTGGACATCAATGAGAGCTCTCACAATTGCCAAGAAGGGTCGATAAAAAATTAATGGTAATTCTTGATCTTCTTCTATATCCAAACCCACAAAGTCCACGAGGAAGATGAACTTGTCAACTTTAACCAACACATCTTCAATTATTCATCTGCGGTATGTGATGGATCTATTAGCTAGATGCAAAGTGATTGTGGTTGATTTCATTTTTACAAGACCAACTTCTTGAATATAGATAGTTGCATCAAATTGATGCTAGCTGCCAGGTCACACAATTCCTTGTCAAATGTAGATGTTTCAATTGTGCATGGAATAATGAAGCTGCCTAGATCTTTTAGTTTCTGAGAAAGCTTCTTCTAGATAATGGCACTACATTCTTTTGTCAGCTTGATTGTCCCAAATTTCATGAGCTTTATTTTTTTTTACATCACTTCATTTATGGACTTGGTATAATTCAGCATTTGTGCCAAAACCTCTATAAAAGGAATATTGATGTGGATTTTCTTGAAGACTTCTAGAAATTTTGTAAATTGCTCATCAAATTTCTTCTTTAGGAATCTCTATGGATATGGCAGTTGTAGCTTCAAAATAAAATTGAGTTAGACTTAGAAGTCTTGTTTGTTGCCCCTATCTCAACCTTCTGCTCTTCAACTAGTTTTTCTTCGACATGATCCGAAGTAGATGTAGGAATCAAAGCCTCTATAAGCTTGCTCTCTTCAATTACTTTTCCACTCCTCAATGATATAACATCGTATTGCTCATTTGGATTGAACTCGATGTCACTAGGAAACTTCTCTTTCTCTTGGGAAATTATTGAAGTTTCTGGGTGATTAACTGTACCATTATATTTTTTACTATGGCCCCCATATTGGTTATGTAAGTTTCAATATTGTCAAGTCTAGACTCATCTTTGTTGAATCTCGCCCTTGTCTCTGAAATAAAGGTCCCCAAGATATTCTTACGGGATGGCTTTCCTTTAAAAGCCTGATTTTGAACCCAGGTAGTGGTTACAACACATTCGAATTGTTACCATAAGAGAGGTTCTCATGGTTTCACAGTCCTAGATGGTACTAGTTTGCTGAGTAGTTTCCCCTTTGATTGAAGTTTCTGCTATTCACACATTGGACTTGCTTATTCTTCGTTTCAAGCTCATGGTATGAAGTAGAAGCAACCATGATAAAATCTACTTTCTTCTGAGGTTCTTGTGATGTCAATGAAACTATTTGAGTTGTGAGTGATGGAATCTGAGTTGCAAGGGTTGTAATGGGATTCACTTTATAATGACGAGCAACTTTCTTTACACTTGAACGCTCACTTGGTCATTGGTAGCTGTTGGTGGCTATTTCATCCAGCAAGGAGTAAGCAACATCTGCGGTCTTGGACATCAATGCACATCTTGCTGCAGCATCAACTACCGTCCTTGTCGACCATCCAACCTTCCAGTCTTGATAACCATACTATTGACATCTCCTAAGTAGACCTTTGAATCTCTCTCATACTCATAGAATGGTTCGAAGTTTTCTTGTTTGAATAGGCCAATTTCATTCCGCAATTGAGCCACCTTGGAAGGGGAAAAAAATTTGGTCCGGGATTTTTGAGCTAACCCCTCCTAAGTTGTGATGGGCCTATATGGCAATGATTAAAACCATGCTTTGGCTTTATCCCTCAAGGAGAATGAAAGTAGACGGAGTTTGATGGCATCTTTAGTAACATCGTTCATCTTCACGATACGCAAATCTCAAGAAAATAACCGAGATGAACATTTGGATCATCTATTGAAGATCCCCTAAACTGATTTTGTTGCACCATGTGGATCAACCTTATCATCAGTTCGAAATTATTTGCAACTATTGTTGGGTGTGCAATACCGGAGTAGTTGTCATTGACAACTGACCTGACATAGTCTCGTGTAGCCTGTTGTTGATTATTTCATTAGCTGCTCTTACTTCCTGTTCTGATATTGCTTCACGTTCGTTTCTCGGTATAATCCTTTGAAAACAAAAAGTGTGTTCTGGTTCAAGAAAAACAGGTAGTAGTTTCTGATTTCTCGATCTTTGCATACACAGCTAAAAATAAAAACAAAGAAACTATTAGAGATAGAAATAAAATAAATAAAATAAAAACATATCTAAATTAAAATAAGAGTTAATTAGTAATAATATCATTAAAAATCAAATAAAACAATATCCGATATGTTGACCTATGATTGATTTCATCCTTAATGTTTTGATAATAACAAATAAGATTAATATTGTTTATAACAATTGATTTTGAGTGATGAAAATTTAATATTAAAATTAATTAAGCATTGCTAAAATCAACATATAAATTGGACTCGAATGAAGATCAAAATGAAAGTTAAGCATTCAAGTAAAATCATTCAAGACGAGAGCTTAAAAGACAAACGTCAAGAAGAATCAAGATCAAGAGCACGAGAGACGTTATCAAAGAAAGATCGGGAGTTTAAGAACCAGACAGGAAAGAAACTTTGAAGAAAGAAAAAAGACTAG
>CAIGRP010091842.1:0-30700 GCA_903798385.1 Fraxinus cuspidata | reverse complement strand
TCTTCTCAGCCATAGCTTCCAAATATAGATATACACGGCAGCAAATACAAGAAATACCACAGGGCAATAAGCACAAAGGAGAAGACCGCGACCAACGGCCAGCCAACCAGAAGATACGCCCAAATCGACGAAGCCCATATGCCGACTGTGATAAAACGAATCAGAACCACCGGGAAAGTAGAGGAGAACAACCGAAGAGGACTGGAGAAGACTTGCGAGAAGCCTGGGGCTATCGCGAGCAGGCGCGATGGACACGACGGAGACGGACGCGGGCGCGACGGAGAGGGACGTCGGGNAGGACTGGAGAAGACTTGCGAGAAGCCTGGGGCTATCGCGAGCAGGCGCGATGGACACGACGGAGACGGACGCGGGCGCGACGGAGAGGGACGTCGGGGAAACGCCGGTCGGCAGCTGGGTTCCCGTTTCCGGCAGGAGGTAGGACCAGAAACTTTCTTCTAAAAGGGTTAGCAAAATGGAACCCTAATCACAGAAACCCTAATTTTGCGCGAGAAAAAAAAAATTATATCTACAATCCTATGCTCTGATACCATGTAATTCAAGATGGAAGAATTATTGTTATTTATTTGAAAGAAGGATTACATATATATATACAAAAGTTAGGAAACTATATTAGGAAACTATATAAATTAGGAACCTAGAATTAAGGAAATTAGATACACCTAATTGATTTACTTCCCGCAACACATACAACATGCCCCTCTTTCGTGGTTTTCCTATTATGTTACTGCCTACTGGATGTATGACTTGCTCCTCCTTTTTATTTGGATTATGTTCAGTACTTTGAGATCTTTATTCTAGTGTATTAATGACGTCGCCTTGAGGGTGGTGCATTCAGTCAAAGAAGATTTGACAGTGCACCAGTTATGGTTACAAGTGAACAACTTTTACTTTATAAATCGGAGAATTAGGAAAATGTAAGAACTGAAGTTTAAAATAATAACATGGACCAGGAGATTTGGACTCTTCTCAAATTTAAGATAATAACCTTTCTTGGGCACCAGGTAGAATCTCTTTCATACCTCCATGCCTATGGTTGAGCCATGTTATAATCTATCTTTCTGTATACTTGGCAAGGGGAACAAGAATTTTGAAACACGTGTTCCAGACTGGGTAAAAAATAATTCAAAATCTGTGTCTTGTTCTTCTCTTATCCCGTGAATGTGATATCCTGAAATACTATATGAAGCTTTATGCCCATTTTGCTATAAAGTTCAAGGATGGACCTTGAGCTTTTTAATGTACAGATTATCCACATTCCGTGTTTTTCTTTTCCTCTTTTGCCCTTCTTGTTAAAATTGTCACTATAGGAAATGTTGTCAGTTTCAGGTTTATTGATTTTTTGACTTCCATTCATAGTTCCTTAGTTTCTCGAATCAATATTATATTGAATTCTAGGTGTGGGAAGCAGCAGCAAAAACTGTGAAGGATGAGGAAGCGATTAAGCAGAAGCTTTGTGAAGATTTAAATAATCTGGTAGGAATCCTTTTATAGAGACCTCAACTTGTTTGATTTTGCATATATTTCCTGTAAGCAATTCTTGTTTATAGGTTCAAGAAAGTAGTAATGCACAGTTTGCTAGACTGGAGGAATTGAAACGACGGCTGGAGGCTTTAAATCCTAACAGATTGTCCACCAACGTGACCTTTGTAAGCTTCTGTTTAGCTTTATGTAGGAGATTATTTCTGAATTTGTATGAGATTCAGGTCCTACCTATGCCCAAGTTTGCGTCCTTTTCCTGGTGGTTCTTGTTTCTTAGCTGTTAGATATTTTCCAACAAAATCCAACCCTTTAACAGTCCTAATTTGATAATATTTTTTAGCTGTTAGTAAACGCACAATTTTCAAGGGGCATGATACAATTATTATATGATGGGCTTTCTATCTTCAATTGATCATTGTACTTCATAATTAGCATGTTTGCGTAGTGAACAACAATGAGGAGAAAGGCTTACTATATTTTGGGAAGTCATTTCATTTGTTCAATAAGAAGTGGGTAAAGAATTTGGCCCAAAATGCACAGATGGGGAGGATATTGATATTCATTAGTATTGATATGCTATAATTATAGTACATCATACTAACAAATTGAAAAATATTAAGAAACTCGACCCTAATCTTATTGTGATTACTACTGATTTACATCATGGGAAAAGTTACTTTTATTCATTTCAAATTGTTCACAAATTCTTTTCACTTGCAATGTAATCAGGAAAGGTCAAATTTTGCATATCTTTGTAATCTTCTTTTTAACTATTCGGTCTAGGCTTTAAAAAGTTTTTCATTCTTAGATTACATTGTTCATTGTTGTAAAATAAACTCCTACAAGATGCTGGACTTTCACTTCTTTAAGATTACCATATGAATTTCAGTCAATGCTATTGAGATTGATTAGTTCACTCTCTAATGCAATGGTTGGTATTTTATATTTACTAACTACATCTGAAGGGGGTGAACTAATTACACAGCAAAATTGAGCTGCACTTGCTTGTACATTCATGTTTCCTGAAAAACTGCATGGCTTTTGCTTGAATTCTATGTTTAGGGTGTGAACCCAGGGGAACCAGCACAGACTAGCATAATTCAAGATGCTTCAGAAATTCAGAGCACATCAGAACCAGCTGGTGGAAAGTTGAGAAATATATCTAATCAAGGGGATTTTAGTAATATTCCCCTAACAAATGGTGAAAACCAACAGTCTGTAAACGATGGAGAGGGAAGAGGAAAGAAGAAAAGTATGTTCCAAGGGAGACTAAAGGGAATAGGAGCAATACCTATGGGTAGAGGTCCTGCAGCTCCTGGTTGGACTGGGGCTGGGTTTAATGTGGATGGTAGAAGTTGAGAGCAGCATTTTGAGAATCTCTCTCTCCATAATTTAAAAAAAAAAAACTATTTCTACTCTTCAACCAGGTTGCTTAGCCAATTTTTTAAATTAATCTATTGGCTGGTCTTTTCTTATTTTGTATTCTCACAACTTACTGTTTTGTCAATTCGAGTATTTATTTCATTTTCATGAGATATGACTACTCTAAAATTGCAAAACGTCTCATAAATGTTTTGCCTGTGAAGGATAGATTTGTGAACTTGATAATTGTGGTTCATCAGCAAGTTTGATTCAGATTAATAATGATAGTCTTGATTATAATATTTAAAACCATGGAGACTTGTAGGCCATTACACACCCACAATAAAACAGCGAGAGATGGTAAAAGCACTGTCGCAAGTGGAGAGGGTGATGGTTATACTGATTAGGATGTATGGTGGTAAAGAAACTTTGCAGCTTATGAATTTCTGAAAAAATGGTCAAAAGAATTTATTGTGCTTTATATTTACTCATTCATTTCTTGCAGATTTACAAGATAAATCTTCTTGAATGCCTTTCTTGGAACCAAATTAATTTTGCTTTTAACCATTCTTAGAATTTGCTAAACAGCCACCTTTGATGCTCTCGAAAAATTTGAAGTTACCGGGAAGAAACTTAAATAGAAAAAAGAGCTAATGACCGTCTTCAATTTCCCAAGATCTTCTGAGTGTACAACTAACATGCATGTTAATATATATATATATATTTGTTTGGGATTTACATTAATTTGATTGCAAATATTTGCTTAATTTGGAGTTCGTGCATTAATTACATTTGTTTGTGTTTTATGATTGAATGAATTTGCTTAATGTATTAGCAGTGAGGATTGCATTGCATCTTCTGCTTCTAATTTTGCCTTAACATTTCAATAATATATTTGCCTAGAGACTGCTATGTTTAGGTCAAGATCTGGCAATAGGGTAGTACTCTACTATTTTGAAATTTTTTGGATCTTTAGGCTGTATTTTATAATAATGGCCCTGACAGTATGCAGATGAAACTTGTACATTTTCGGGTCAACTAAATTAAAGAGGACTGTTTTTGTAATTAAGCTATAATTGGTGCGAGTAGGGTGGACCAAATTATAGGCCTCGACAATTTTGCAGTGGAAAATAATTTCATTAAACACATGTTGGATGACTTAGTCAGAAGTATATTAAATAGCCTGCTCCTAAATTGAATGGCTTCTGTCTATCATATGGCCTGTGTCAACTGTGAAGTCATGGACATTTGAGGATAATGAAAGGGCTTTCTTGTGGTGGGTAGGCTTGCCTAAGAAGCATGATTGGTACGCGAAATTTAACACCATTTGTAAATGGTCAGAGATTCTGAGTGATAACTTGTCACGGGTTAAGTTTTGTCAACTTGAATGTATTAAACATGTCGTCTATGCAAATGACGCGAATAGAAAAAGGTAGCATTAGTAAAAGATGGCATTAATCTTGTTACTGCTATTGTTTGGCCCAGTTCTTTCACTTCTATCAAGGAATTTTTGAACTCCCCAAATTAGGGTAAGAAAAGAAAATAGTTACAAATTTCATTTCTGCTGCTATCCAAAATTATTAAATTGGATATCAATAACCTATCCCGCAAAATTCGTAAAATATCTCCTGTCATCATAAAAATACCCTGGGATCTGCCTTGTGCAATAAATAGCATCTGTTCAGCTCCCAAAGAATAGAAACTGGAAAAATTCAGACACTGGTGTCCTTGTCAAGGCCTTAGCCTGCAAGCCCTCATCAAAGTAACATTATTTTCAATATGGGGTTAGCCTAACATTGAATTTAAATTGTCAAAGTCAATTTTATCAACTCTACTAAAAAACCCTACTTGCACAAACAATAGTGTTTCATTGAAATATGCAGGTCAAACAGACTCTTTCCACCATTAATGTTGACTAGCACTAATAAATATTTTTTGGTAAAACATTTATATTTGCATGTATAAATAGTGAGTTGGTTATTACACTTTAAAATCTTATTTAATATGCTGTTGAATTCTGTTCACATATATTTCAAATTTTATCACTCAATATTAGAAATTTCACTTTAGATTTATACTGTTTAGTAATTAAGAGATGTTGATGGATTGCTACCCCTACCCCTCTCGTCTGTTACACTGTTGATTTACTTTTAAGGTCCGTTTGATTCACATTATTGTAGAATGAGAATGAAAAATAGAGCCGTTATTGAGCCCCACACAAGAGATAGAAATTTTAGAGATACAAATTTAAAATTGATGATTTGATGTGATGAATAACGGTCAGATTTTTCATTTTTATGGATTAGAAATGAGAAATAAACGGAGCCTTAATCAACATAATCTATAACACAAGTTTTTGTTTATTTAGAGAGTGAATAGTATTATAATAGAGGAATCATGAAAGGCAGTGCAGTCAGTTTTGTAACGGTTAGTAATACTGAAAAACTGGCACTGTTTGAGAGCCCCCAAAGGCCACTTACTCGACACGTATTGCCTAACTCGTTTATCTACACTCAAGCCTAGGATAGAATATACGTACACACACTTCTGCCTGTCTCTCTGTGTGTGCGTATAATATATATAATATTATTTTGTCACTGACTATTCCAAATATATTACTGCACTTGTGTCTTTGCGTCCTTATCTTAGTTTCAAATTGTGTTTTCGCTCTTTTTAAATCCATTGAATTCAAATTAGACATGTTTAACCGCTCAAAAAGATGTGAGATAGTTCTTCTATTTAATTTTAATATTGTCATTAAAATATTCTCTCTCTTAGTATCTTATTTCGAAAATTTTAATTTTAAGTCAAGGTAAACAATTAATTTTACGATTATGTTATATGTACATTATAATTTACATTATTTATCAACAGATGATGTGACGAGATTTGATTTGATCAAAATTTCATAAACCAAATATCGAAAAAAAACATTCCTCACTTTCTTTTTGATATCTCGTCAATTGTAAAAAAAATATGTAAATAGTGATGTACAACGAGAATTTTTCTTAATTTTAATTGCATATTTCATGGATCCACAATTGTTTAACAATACATTTTATTAATTTTTATTAAAATTTGCTAAAAATTTGATTTTAATCTCCTTCAACAAGAACTTCATCTTTTGTTTAAATCACAAGTTATTAATGAAAAAGCTAAATATGGCAGAATGCAAGTTTTCGTCTACATGATCTAGAAATGTCAAGAGTAACCCAAACGCATCTTTATTTGCAAGTTTTTATTCCATGATTCATAAAATTTAGAGTGCCTTTATTTGATCTCCGTTAAAATTATAATTTATTTTTTCTTTTCTTATTAATCACACATTTTTTAATGAAATAATATAACACGTAATTTCAAATTTTCTTTTAATTACACATTTTTTTTCATAAAAATACTATTTCAACAATTAAAATTTCAAATAATGGGTGTTGAACGGGGGTATATGAGGAGCCAATGCTATTAAAGAGAGTAATAGACGGAAGAGGCTTTCTTAAAAGTAGAACGGGGAAAAAAATAAAATGTCGCCCGTCAGATTAGAGTAACAAGTTGGAGAACAAAAACTTTCACTCGTAATGAATATTTTTTGTTTGTGCATCTATGAAAAACTTTATGAAAAGTGATGTGACATACATACGGATGTACTTGCATGTTTGGGTTATAAGTTTTTTATTACTTTTCTTTTATAATTTTGGAAAATTTGTAGCCAATATCTCTAATTTATTGAAATTTGCACCACGGGTAAACAACCTTTTTTTCTACGACAGTTGGATCTCAAACTTTTTAATTTTATATTTGTAACGCCCTTCTCATTCAATAGTTTGTCGATTGAATGATATTTAGATAAAAAGGAAAATGAAAGCAAGAGACCTTGTTAACATAGTTAATTACATTAATAGTTACACTAAACATCAAATTCAAACACAGAAAAAAATAAAGTTCTAAATTTTGTTGGTCAAAATAGAAAAATAAAATGATTTACACAAATCCTAGACCGCTTACACGTGGGCCGCCAAAAGGTAACGAATAGAGTCTTACCACGTGGTTCTACCACGTGACATATATCAGAATCTGTTCTTCCCTACTGTACGGACACTGTAATCTGCAATGGTTTCATGCACTAAGGAATCCACAATTTCACGTTCAATCTCCCTTACTATTCCTTCACCTTCTTCTTCGAAAAACGCACGTGATCCTCCAAGTTGAGACTTACAAAAATCTGTATCTATCAGCGCATCTATATCCTCAAGAACTCGGCAATTTGCTGCAGGAAAGCTTTGTATTTTCATGCATAATTTGTCAATCAATTCTGAACCAGAAAATTTGGGAGCAGCCCAGATGTTGGGTCTTACAATTTCTGCTAAGAGTTCATTCACTAGTTGGAAAATGAGCTTTCTGTTGCAGCGGCAGCTCAAAACGGTGGTGGTTGGGGTGATGGCAGCGGTGGTGGTTGGGTGGAAGAGTTCAAGAAAGTGGAAAATTGAGGGATCGAGGAGGGGGCGAGAAGGTGAATGCAATTTGTATAGGGAAATTACTGGCGTGGATTTGTCTGTGATCCCAATTCGTTTTAGTATTCTTTGAATGTACTGTCTGTACTCGCCGGAGGTGATAGGCTCTTTAGTTTTGTCTTGTTGGGTGTTTTCTTGGATGGTGAATATTGTTTCTTGTTTGTACGAATGGCTCGAACAACAAGATAACTGTGTGCTCCTTTTCAATGCATGAGAATCTGATACCTGTGACTAATCGACCCACCACAAAATAAAAGAAAATTTACTTTGATCGGTACAATATTAAAGAAGAAAAAGTTCAATAGCCTCATCATTATTGTTCAATTAGTGCATACCAAACACGGCCGGAAGAAAATATAAGAGTATGCCTTGTATCAGTAGAAGTTATATGGAAACTAATACTATGTGGCTTAATAGTATACAAAAAATATTATGAAAGAAATTAAAAGAATGACCACTTTAATTATTAAAAATGGAGGATAAATTTTGCATACCTGTTTTGGGGGTAACTTTGTGGCTGGGGGAGAAGGGTCTTTCTTGACTGTCAACAAGGTTGGAACATTGATGTTTGGAAGCTCATTTGACAATGGAGTTTTCTTGGATTTCTTATCTCCGAGGTTGACTTTATTTGATGTTAACGTTGACCGAACAAATGTCTCCTCTTTCTTGTTCCTCATAGAATCGGAAACTTGTGGAGGTTTCTTGATTTTTGAACTTGCAACTTCCTTGCGTTTCTGATTGAAATTCCTCTGGTGTTGCAATGGAACTTGAGGCTTTTGATTTGATGTTAATGATGAAATAGAAAATGTTGGAGACTGAGAAGTTTGATTTTTGCTGTTTGGTGTCAATTTCTTGCCCTGATGAACAAGTTCTTCATCGATTTTTGTTAAACCTTTGGATGGTTTTCTGAGAAGATTTTCATCCTTTCTCTGCTCTTTGTTCTTGATTGTGTTGGTGATATCCTGCAGGCCAACTTTTCTATTAAAACTTTCTTTAACTTGCTTCACAATCTGCTTAGCATAATGGCCTGGACTCCTATTTTGATCATTTTCTTGAACAATTCCTCTCCTTGTAGCAATTTTCTTGACTGCAGAATATTCATAATCTTGACCAATATTTTCTTTGTTGATTTGCAAAGATAGCCTGTGATGATGATCCACATCTGATCTTCTAGATGAAGAAATTCTTGGAGTTTCAGGCAACGAACGAGCACCATTGATGCTAATATCATCATCCGAATAACTTGTTCTACTGCTTCTTGATATCAGATTTCTTGAATGCAAATGGGATTTTGTCTTCGAAGGATTCGAACTTGACGAAGAAAAAAATGCAGGTGAACCACATTCTGGAAGAAGATCAAGACCCATGAGTCTAGCTACTAAATTTGGAGTTTTTGTTCCTGGTGAATTGATGATGTTGGATTCTGATATAGAGTCGCTTAGTCTAGATTTGATTTGAATTGGAGCCTAAAAATATTTTCAGAATCCAGAACAAAAGATTAACAATAACCCAACTGCATAATAATTAATTATCATCTTAATTTCTTTATACATTGGGAAATAATCACGATTAATAAATACTTACTGGGATTTTCAAATTTTTTTCCTCCAAGGGAAATGAAGCAGCTTTCATGGCAGGCTCCTCCAACTCCAAACTGTTTCTTGGTGCTTCCACTCCTGCATGAAAAAATAAACTTTTTTATAAACTCAACATATTTGCGAGAGAGAAACCTGGGTTTTTTCTATATGGGGGGTAGGGTTGGAATAAGACCTTTGGATGTGGTGGTGTCTTCTTCTTGAAGGAAATATTCAGGCTGCTGATTCAAAGGAAAGTGAAAATGATGTAATTGAAAGAGTTGAAAAACTGCACACATGCAGCCAGCAGAAGTTGCTTCTTTCACTTCACTGACCATACTTCTTCTCCTAGTGGACCTATTCCTCTCACCTCCGCTACCGCCACCGCCACCGCCAACCCAATTCAGCCACTCTTTTCCCATAACTATTTCTTTCTCCTTACCAAACAGAGTTTAAAAAAGCTTTCAACAGTGAATTACTATTATTAAACTGAAAATGACACAACTGATAGTTTTTTATGAGATGAAAGCAACTGGCTAAACAATGCTAGTGCTTAGGAAGAGAAAAATGCGGATCCATGAATCAAGAACTGAATACCGCATATTATTTCCTGCAATAAAATTTAAAGTTTTACAGGTCTGCAGTAAACACAAAGAAACATCTCTCTATATTGTATACACACAGAGAGAGATACATACACATTCTCTCTCTTTCTGAGTTTCTGTCTTCTTATCTACCAGTTTATTATCACTCACTCCCAAGCATCACCAGTGAAAACAACGGATTACCAACCCTCTCTCTCTCTCTCTCTGGCATATATATTTGTTTCTCTCTCTATATCTCTCTCTTGGGAACGGGAAGAGTGACGATATGACTACGCTCTTTATAGCTCGGAGAACGAAGCAAATAAGTGTCCATCCATCTCTCGAGTTTTTAATACGAGGTCGTTTAATGGGGATCTGCATTCTTCACTATTATCATCTAACTCCATAATTCGAAATCCTCAATTGCAATTTATTTACTAAATAATTAGTATAAACTTTTTTATTTTTAAAATATTGAATAAAAATTATTTGATATAAGGATGTGATGATGGGAACTTGTCTGTCTTGTAAATTTTAAAGAGTCTAAGTCACTCTCTCTCTCATTTTTTTAAAATTATTTTTTCTACGTTTCAATCACACATTTAAACAATAAAATATTTTACACGTAAATTCAAAAAAATTTCCTACATTTTTTAGTACACATTCTCCAAAAATTCACTATTCAATTTTTTTTCCAAAAATACGGTCACCAAACAGGGGTTGAGCATTTGCAAGAAATTCTCCAAATAGAATATGTTGCGGTTTGGGCTCTATTTTTTAAGAAATTATCTTTTCAAAACTGATTTTCAACCATACATTTTTAGTAAAGTAATTTTACGTGTAAATTCAAAAAAAAATCTTATTTTTTAACCACATATTCTCTAAAAATTCACTATTCTAAAATATGTTTTTTCCAAAATAAATGTGTCAAACAAGGGCAATATATTTCAAGAGACTTTCTATTTTATTTTTTTAAAATAGAATCAAATACAATTTCTTCTGTGTATATAAATGATCTTATGAACACGGATATTCATCATGTGCTAAGCACTAATAATTTAATTTGAGCATTTTAATTTTAAAAAAAAATTTAAAATATTGTTATAAAAATTATAGTTTATAAACAGATCGATAAAACACAATAACATTAAAATATAATGGGAAGTAATATTATAGACACATTATCTTGAAAGATCCCTTCTAACGAATCTTATATAAGTTGTTTGATTCTTAATAATTAATTATATCATTGATTACACTTTACTTTATTATTTTCATAATTTATATTCCATAATGCAAATCCAAATTTGAAATATAAATTCATTTGTAAATTCATCCTCCAACATATTTGATATATTAAACTGAATCGAATCGAATTGAATAACTCTGAAAACTTTTCACACTTTTTTTTTTCTAATTGTATCCAATATTGATGTGTTTAGGAAAAATCGATGAGTACTGGGAATTCTTGACAAAAATTCTATCAATGCCATCATGGTCGTAGATAATTGGATTGTTTTCTTTTTCTCTTTCCATCTTTCAATCAATTTTCGTCATGTCCTGTCTGTCAAATTTTTCTGTATTTGTAGCATGATTGATGTATTTAATAAAGAAATACATTTTGGCAGAAAATATGAAAAAAGTTAATAAAATAGTATTTATTCATAAATTATGATTTATAGGCCTTTTGCTCGTAAGATTCCCGACAAGTAGTATCCGTCTTTCAGTTGACAGAATTGCCCCCCCACTACGTGCCCTCCTTTGTCTTCTTTCACCACTAGATACCTCATACCTATTATTTTCATATAATTAACTTTGTTAATCTAACGGTCGATAGCTTCAAGTAGACCATTTTTTATATGTATTTGCCAACCATGAGTGAAATATTTCGACTCTCGCGTTGACGAAGAATGCAACACAATATATCATATTTGGAAAAATTGGGACTAAGATCTTAAAATCTTTCAATTAGCATGATTCTGGGTTCCTAACTTATTTTAATAAGTGAATAATGGTCCCACGTGACAACTGTTAAATTGAACATTAAAATTGCAATGACTTAGTATAATTTAAAGTGAAAGACAAAAATCATCAAATTATTCACGTACTGAAATAGGTTTGGAATTCACTTTTGGAGGTTGAGGATTTAAAACCAAACTGGTTTAAAGATTTGAAGGAGTCCAACACCAAATTCCCCTTATTTCCAACATTTTTGTATGTTAGCATAAATGTGTGCGACCACCTTTCTCACTTTACATACGCTCTTTAGAAGTAGCTCTACACCTTGAGAGAGAAAGAGAGAGATAATTGTGTTGATTTGTCTTAGATCATGGACTATTTAACTTATGTGTCCATTATAATTGAGCTCAGATATGAATTTAGTTTATGTTATTTGCAATTTGAACACAAAAACTCCACATTACCTCCTTCCTTAAGAATAACTTAATTCAAAAATTGGTACTAATTAAACAACTTGTTCAACGAAAATATCAACATTCAACTTAAGTATCTCATAAAGTACAGATCTTTTAATTCGAATCGTTGGGAGGTGAAAAAAATTCAAACTATGATCGAACTCTGGGTGAACAGTACGTAAGTGAGTGGTGCACGAAATATTAGGACCGATCCATCAAGTTGGTCATCAAAATCACTCAAAATTTTGATATCTGTCAGCAGAACCCACTGGTATCCAAAATAATACCTGCCCTGATAAGCAATAACATGAAGGTACATTAATTGAAAAAGAAGATCCCTCTTTATACAAAACAACAAAAGCCCCGACCCGAATCATGGCCCATTATGTTCTTTCTTATAGTCCTTGGGTGAAAGGTACATGGCACCTTACAGTCCCCAAATGCACCAGCAACTAACCACTACTTAGCTTTCAAATTGTTTCCATTCTATTCTTTCTTTGTATTTAAATGGTATAGTTGTCCTTTGACGGGTGCTTTTGATGATGTATTCTCACTCCTTGTTTTGTGTAAGAAACAAAATTTTTGTACAAGTAATTATAGAAGCTGATCATATGTTTGCATGGGCGATTTTGATATTTGCACTAGTTTCAAGATAGGTGAAAGGAATAGTTGCTTGACTTTGTGTAGATATTAGAGGTTATACCGGATTGACATAGCTCGATTTTGAAGTGGGTTTGTATTATTACTTTGCTCAAAGTATGGTACGGGTTAAATTTTGTGACACTATAATGTGGAAACTAACCCTTTTGAGCTTTTGCTAATAGACATGTCCATGTCGTTCCATAACGATTGAAGAGGCAAAATATGAAGTTTAAAGACTGATTGTAAATATTGAAAAGAAAGATCTCGACTGTATATGATCAACAATTCTCTTTTTCGACAGTGAAAATTCAAGAACACCAGTTTTTTTTAATTTTTAATTGAAGGTTGGGGTTTGATTTGCACATTTGACAGCGTTGGGAGACCTCTATAATTTTCTAAATATGTGTTATTGGTGAAGATGAGATACTTGTGTCGAAGATAAATTCTGGTTGACTTCATTTTTATGTTTATTTTTTTTAGTTTGACTTCGTTTTTTGCGCCTGGTGAAGATTAAAATATATTTTTAGTAGATTTTAATAAAAGTTGATGAAATGTGAGATTAAAAAATTGTGAATTTCATGAAATATATGGTGAAAATCAATTATCGACTTTGATTTTGTTAAAAATCTAAATTTTAATCTCAACCAAACAGGGGTTTTAATATTATGTTCTTTTTTGTTCTTTTTATTTATTATTTAATAGTGAGATTTTAATACTTTGGAAAAATTCTGCACCATTGATGCAATTTCAATTAAAACTGGCTTTTGATTATATAGTTGATATTTTGAGTTTCGTCTCAATTTCTTGATCCAAATCAACGATTTTGTTGATAAAAATGAATTCTTGATATTTGTTGAAGAGCTAAAGATTATCTCTCGACGTGCAATTAAAATCAACGAGTTTCGATTCTCTAATTTGAAACTTCCGCTGCTATCACTTATCTACGTACCATATCAAACATACAGTGAAAAATTGCAGATGATAAAATACAAATTGAAAATCAGGAAAAAGTAGTTCCACCAATTTGTTCTACAAAGGCTGACTTGGAGATTCGGGAAGCCTTTTACGTAACTCTACGAACTATATGCTTTCCCTTAAAAAAAAAAAAAATTATAATCTAAAGGATTTTAATTTTGCTTTATGTTTTGAAGTTTCTTAAAAAAAATAAGGTTAATTTAGTATTTTTTGTAAAATAAAACATTGAAAACTATAGTTGGAATTTTTTAAACCATGCAAAACGTTAGCTATTTAAAAAAAAAAAAAAAGGTCTTACTCGCGTAAAACGTTGATTTCTTAATAAAAAATATTTTTTTTTCAATTTATTTATTTGAAAATTAAATGGTTACAAGAAAAAGAGTTTATTACAGAAGCTCTATTTTCCTAAAGGCATATTCACTCAATGGAAAGATCAAAGAATCCTCTCTCAATCAATTGACAACTCTGCAGTTCAATCTGACTTCTCCATTCTCAATCACTCCGACATTTCCAAGTTTCACCATAGAAGCTGCAAATTCGCTAAACAACAAACTTTCATCTCTTGCAAACGATTCAACAATCCATCTAGTCCTGAAATCACCATATAGTGATTGATCTGATGCAAACACGCCTTTCCCTGCAAGAATTTGCTTGTAATAACCATTATCAAAAGTCGATGCAGATGAATCCAAGAACTGTCCCGCATTTTTATCACGGTTCGGTTTCGGGCATTTCCTTTTCAAGTTCTCTGCAAACTCGACGTTCAAGCTCGGATCAGTGTCGTGCACTGAACTGAAATTGTGAAGCCTAGCTTCGAAGGAAGAACAATGCGAAAACCCTAGTGTGTGTCCACCAGAAAGTGCAACCAAATCTTTAATGGAAAGGCCTCTTTTGGAAAAACTTTGAATGAGTTGAGATGTGTTGAACGACGGGGTTGGTAAATTTATGGTTTCATTTGCTCTTGAGATTCTTCCATCTTTTCTTCCTTTGAGTACTTCCCAAGAGGGACCTCCAGACTGAGAAAGTGTAACACAAAGATAGTTAATAATAATAATTTGGTGGATAATCATGAAAATTAAGGCCTTTTTTTTTTCATTTTAATTAACAAGACAAAGTATTACCAGAGTGACAACGTCTCTTGCAGCAATGGCTAATATATCAGCACATGAAACTGTATGAGGACAAGCCTTTTCAAGCTTGGTTTTGGCGTCATCGATCACATAAAATGCTCTGAGGGAGATATTTGGAGGCCCATCTTTTTCTGCTTTGTTTTCTGGGATTGAATCCAGCAATACAGATGCATCACATCCCTATTACTCAACAAGAAATTGTAAATTTAGAGTATGTTTAGCACGTCATATCAGAACATACAATACTTATATGTAGTGAACAAGATTTTAGAGTATATTATGATATGCATAAACGATATTGAACAGTGTATTAATTTCTTTTTCACATATTATTCTGTTGAATGGTGTCACGTCCACGTTTCAAACATGGCGTTAGTGTGTGTGCCTAAGTGTTGTATACGAACAAGGTAGTCGCTAGCTATCAAGATACAATGGTTAATATGGTACAGCAACCACACAATAGAATCAAAAATAACTTTTTTCTGCACATACGTATTTATAAAGAGAGAGAGAGAGAGAGAGTACTCTAATGAAACAATCATGGAAGAACATCCTGAGAATTCTCGCTGGAACTTTAGGGTCAAAAGTTGAAGCATTTCGAACTGTTTGGGAGACAATATTTTCAGCTTGTGGGCATGTTTTATCGTAGTAATGGGGATCAAGAACTGCTTCTGTCAGTGGCGGAATTGTGAAAAAAATAAGCAAAATTATTGAAGAACAAATCATATGGAAAGCCATTTTATTGGAAAATTTAAAGGGACGATTAGATTAAACCAAAGAATTCAGAAGTTAAAGCAGGTGATAATAAGAATGCTACAGAACCATATGCTATATATAGTTTTGATGTGCTTGATAAATAAGTTGCGAAATTTCCAGTTTGATGTATGAAAAATCAGTACTTTTAAGTTACTCAATCAAGATAAATTATGTGGAAAATAAAGCTCATTGTTGTGCTTTGAAAACAAGCATTTCCAACTATTGTCCTAATTGAGTTGTAAGATCAACAATACTACAATTAATAAACATTTTCTGAATTTATTTTATATTTTAATTTATATTTTTTTGTAGTTTAAATATCGATTATGCATTCGAGGCACGGTGGAGACATTGGAGAAGTCGGATAGAAATAAACTAATGAACTCATTCACCTTCTAATAGTTTATAGTGAAGTAATTCAAAGTTCGATGTTGTCTATCTATAAAAATATCAATATCTTAGGCTTTCTAAGAAAGTAAACACCACAAGAAATTTCACTTTTAATGACGAAATTGTTTTGCTTTGAAATCTTTGCCGATGATCCTTTTTTAACGAAACAACCCAAAAATGACTTTTTTCGATAAAAATATTCGTTGTTTAAAGTGAAATTTCTTGGAGTAAAATATGATATTCATGCGAGAGACATTCTATATTATTATTCAGTACAATCCAATAATATAATCCAATCATCCAAATGTTCGTTTCAAATATTAATTTTTTTCCTTCTTTTTTGGAAATAATGCAGGCTTCATGAGGAAAATGCCATGTTTAAGGTTTTTGGAGACGTAAGAGCTCCAAAGTTTGTTCATTGCTGATGGTTAGTATGTATCAATCAGGTTGGTTTTCGACAGCCAACAGTAGGTGAAAGATGGAGTACATCAATATATAGTACCGTACTACAAGTATTCATCCAACCCGTTTAGACACCGTTTGGCCTCCATTAAATTTATAATATATTTTTTTCTCCTCTTTTTAATTATTCATTCTCTAATAAAATAATATTACACATAAAGAAAATATTTTACTTCTTTTTCGACTACACGTTCTCCAAAAAATACACCAATTCAAAAATTATAACATCAATTAATGGGAACAAAACTGGGGCTTAGTAATAGTCCAAATTTGGAGTAGTTTAAAATGTTGATAAAAATTAAATTAAAATCAACAATTAATTTTAAAAACATATTTCATGGTACCCACACTTTTTATCAAATTTTCAATTTTATATTTCATCTACTTTTATCAAATAGGGCATAGTATTAATTAGGATTGGACCGATTAATAAAATTTTAGATTTGTAGTCTCCATATTCAATTTGATTTATTTTTCTTTTCTAGACCGTCCATGTTGACAACTTATGGCATAATCACTAACCCACGTTTGATAATCATTATTTGGGAAGACAAAGTTTTGGATAGTGATTTTTAAAAGAATATGTAGTTAAAAAGTAGAAAAAAAATTGAATTTACATGCAAAAATTTATTATATGAATGTGTGATTAAAAATAACTATATAAAAAAAATTTCAAATAATGATTGTCAAGGGCTAAGGTGACTTGACTAAAATCAAAACATTAATGAAGAAAGAAATATGTTAGAATCATGTTATCCAATATTATGTATAAAATATATGAAGATAGCACATCATGTCCCTCTTGAAATAGAGTTATCGAACATGTGAGCCTTATATAAATTTGGCTCGACATAGTTCACACATCTTCCAAACCTTAATATTGGACGAGAATTTTATTTTATCTTTCATGTACACTTGGGTTTGATTTTAATATGCTTGGCATATGGCTTTTCAATTCAAACATTAAATTTCACAATATTGCCACATGTACATTAACTTCGATATCATGGATGATGTTCTTGTGAATTGATAACTTTTTTTATATCGATTTTAACCACATTTTAAACAATCGATATCACAAATTTTGACAGCTTATACAAGGTCAACAATAACGTCATCTTGAAATGTACATTTAGATTAATTCTAATTTTTTTAGCAAGGTAGTTGACTATTCGTATAAGAGAAATGTTAAATCATCACACGGGACGGGTTTTTTTTTTTTTTTTAATACCCAGGTATACACTTTCGACGACTAATCCTGGGGTCTACGTCTCGGCCCCTCAAGACGCAGAGAGAAATAACTTTGCAAATGACCTCTTTGGTTTCAATGCATGTGAATTCTTATGAATTTGGACCCAAGTTGAGTTCCTACTTACTCAAATTTGCACTCGAACTTTAATTTTACTGGTATAATTTGGTCTTTTTATCTTCAAAATTTGTGGCTGATTCAGGTTAGGTATTGTATAAATGTGAGTAACAATTTATTTGTACACCAGGCATGAAATTATTTTATTCTTTAAAATTTAAATTTTTATTGTAGGATTAACATTTGAATTTATAGTAAAGTTATTTATTTTTGGCAATTCGCAAATGGTAGTTTCTTGTTGAAATATTTTATGAGTTTTTATTTTATTTTATTTTCAAGGTGTATAAATTTTAATTTGGCTTCCATGCATAGGTTTAAGATATTGGGTATGATAAGAAATTTTATTAATACATTTTTTATGTTAGGACAAAGAATATCATAGTATACAACATGCAAAACATAAAGGGATTTGCTACAAGTTTGCAGGTCCTGCTAGGTTACACATTGGGGGGGGGGGGGGGCACTTTTTTTTAATACAGTGGGGTGAGGCCCGTCGCTACAATGAGGGGTTTGTAAGGCCCTGTGAAAAAACTACCATGTACGCAGGGCTTAATTCAAACATAAATTAGTGCCCAATTCTCAAAATCAGAAAGTACCTCAGGCATGTTAAAGGGTGCATTTTCCACTAGGCAGCCTTGGTATAACTAAAATTATTATATAAGCATAGGTCTATTTGAGATTATAATAATCAATACATAATTTAGAATTTAATCCAATTTCTAATTGAATTTTGTAATTATAATCAAATTTTAGCTTTCAAGATTTTGAGGTTATATTTATGTATTTTGTAATATCCTTTAGTTTAATTAATGACGTGCCCATTAAATTACTGACTTCTTGACCAAATATTTGTGGTTGGGTCCGAATTATTTTCTGTTTTTTAAGGATCCACACACTTGCATAGCATCAAACCTAACCGTATAAATCATGCAAGAGCATTTGGTTTGACCGCGTGTCACTCCTACCCCCATAGTGACAGCTAATCATTAAACACGTGTGAATGGGTCCAACCTGGTTTACAAGGCTACCCCACCAACCACCACCCATAAAGCAGCGGGGCGGGGAGGACCGATGACCGGCGACTGCATCCTCAAGATAAGGGCATGGTCCACTATTCAACCTAACAATTGGCGTTCCACATTAAACGCTCATTTAACATGACTTTTAGAAAGTTAAAAATAACTTCTAAGATTCATACGTTGCTTTTAAAATTATTTAACTAATTTCATAGAAGATTTTTTTTCTAATTAAAAGAATTTTTAGAAAAAATTGGTTCAATATGATTTTATTTAAAAGTATTTTCGAAATAAAAATCTCTATTAAAAATTAATTTTAAAATAAAAAAGCTAGAAAAAGCCATGTCCATAAAACTTGTAAAACTTGGCCCAAGCATTTCCACAACCACATACATTTTTCCGCATTTGACTGTCCCACCACTCTGGCAGTGGACCACCCATGGGGCCCACTCACACACTATCCTCAACTCACGTGCACTTCCACATTATCCAACTTGTTTATAAATTCAAGTTTGTCGGACTTTCTACCCTCTTTTTTTAAGATTAAGTCCATGTTGATTTTTTGAAAGATGATTATATGAAAAATAATTTTTGTAGTAGATTATGGTAAAAAATTAAGGGAAAATAATTTTAATATAAGATAAAGTAAAATAATTGAAATGGCTCTAAGAAATGTGACACAGTGAACATGTTTTGTGTTTTCATTCTGGTTACCTAATATTCTATGATATTTTGCATTTAGACGTAAAGATGTTAGACCTTGTTGACAAAAAAGTAAACTATCAAATATTAGTGTTGTCAAAATTGGACTAAATAACCAATTTAAACCAATAATAATAATAATAATAATAATAATAATAGAAAATCGATCCAAAAATATTTGAGAACGTCTCTGGTGAATATTCTACCATAATGGGATTCCATTTAGGTAGCTATCAAGAAAATGCACTCGAGGTGTTCACCTCAAAATTATGTTTTATTTTAATTTATTTTATCCATTCAATTTAATTTATTTACATTTATCTTTTCCTATTTATTCATCTTTTCCAAATTTATGCTCGCTCTAAGGCTTTGTTTTTATGAGGGCATCAAATTATGTAAAATTAATTGACTGATTAAAGAAAAATGAAAATTATAATTACGAAATTCTTTAAATTAGAATTATCATATACAAACACAAGAAATTAATAAAATTTGAATATACAAATATCTCTAAAAAGAATCATATAAAACTTCACATATATTTATATGTCACATAAATTTTAAATGTGACAAGGTGAGGTGGCAACAATTGATTTGGTGTTCTTTTCAAACTGTCGAATTATGTGTCTATGTGTGTTCCCCTATTTTTCTCCCATTTGAGTGTTTGTGTAGATATTATAGTGGAGAAGCATTTCAACGGTGGAGAAATGCCAAGATATTTATGTGGCCTTAGGATGGTGACACGTGCTGGGCTAACAAATTAGGGCTGGAATGTAATTAATTTGGTGATAACAATAGTTTTTTACTGGCTCGCTTTTCCTCACTACAAATTGGGACAGGAATGTTACGAATATTTTGTATCCAAGACGGTACAATGTGGGGTGAAGTGGGAAGGGTATATTTGACATTCCAGAAATATATCTTAAATTGAAGGTAATTATATCTTTTACACCACTATTTTTATTTATTGCACCACGTTTTAATTTTAATAGAAATATCATGTTTGTCCACATGAAGTTGACAATCTATGTGATGTAGCTCCGTAGAAAATTCATATTCGATCATGTAGGCGTATGCAATTACAAATCGAAAACTTGCATAGCTCTGCTATCTGTATTTATGTGGATCACTGCAGGATTGAACGAACTGAGAAGAATGAGAGTTAGCTGACCCCCAAGTTCTTTTCGTAAATAAGGCTGTGTAATGGTGGTGGTCGTGCATCACAGGTGTCTACAAAGATTCAAGATGAGCCAGCCTAAGATCATTAATATCATCAGCATCATTTCAATAATTTAAGATTGATTTTAACAGTGTAGAATGCTTGCGAGTGTCTAAAAAGTTTGTGGTTGACTATGTGAGTAAGTGAAAATGGTAACGAATGTTAGTTTCTTGATTTCAATCTGATTATTTTTTCTTTATTCCCTTGTGTTATATTCCTTGCTGATTTCAATATGGTCGACTAAGATAGAGATTAGATTGAATGCTCTTTTCAATATGATTCAACACTGTTATGCAAAAAATTAGTTTGAATGCTATTTCAAAGACTGGAATTTTGTCACTATCCAGAAAGATACATAAAGTTTCTTTGTTTTTGCTTTTGTTTTTACCTTAGACAGATTACAATGATTTCGTCCTTAGAACTTCCACAGTTTGAAAGATACTAGTCTTGTGCTTACACTTCAATTGTCTTTTGATTCAGGGCTGTGTATCTCCATCGCTCCTTTTCCACAAAGTCCGCATCCAGGAACTGAGATACAAAAACCCAAAGCCTATAGACATCTTCGAAATTGGCCAGGAAAGTAAGTGCAACTGTAACCACTGTAATTCCTGGTTCAGCTTTTTTACTCTTGGTTCTTGTTGTTTCTTTCTCTTTGCTGTTTCTCTCCATGACTCTCTGCTTCTCCTCTTCATACTTCTCTGAGAACCAAATGTGGTTGAGAACCGCATGGCCAAGAGAAATGTTATTTCTATCAGCTAACTTCTGTATGAGAACAGGTTCAACTTTTTCCCCTTTCCAGTCATATATATCAAATGCCAAAGCAGGTCCTCGGTCAAATTTTACTTTTGGTCCATATATTGTGACCAGGGAAGCGTTGTCCAGTCTATTAGGATGTTGAAGCGTCATCAATGCGCTGACCAGCCAATTGATTAGGTACCTTCCTCTGCTACTGATAACCATCAGTCCCAGTGAATCCACTTGATCCAAGCATCTACATTCAATATTCAAGCTTCCATGTTCATCAGCTGTTTTATTCTTCTCAGTCGATTCCCTTTGTTCTGAATCTTCGAGACGGTTCTCTTTTAAACCAGCATCCTTTTGATCTCCTTCTTTAGAATTTCCAATTTGTTTGTTTTGCTCAGTAATACGACTTGACAAAGAGCTTGATATATCAATACTATCTTGGTTTGTCCCCAATTTGGATATCAGTTCAAGCTCTGTATCTGTTCCTGAAGAGTCTTCAGGGAAGCGAAGCAACTGTTTTGCTGGTATAAGGGATACAATTCCAGCCCCTGTTGAAGCTTCCAGATTTGGTGCAGTTGATTTCTTGACAAAAAGGCATCCGAAACCAGTAGGATTTTCACCAATAACCTTGTAGAAAGAGCAAATGAGGAAGTCGGGGTGGAAAAGAGAAAATCCAAAGCTGTCCATATCCTTTGGTCTCAATGCACAGGCATCAAGCAAGACATGCCACCCATTTTCCTGTGCCATAGTCATCCATTGATAAGAATAACTGGTTCCAGTTATTCTCGACTGAAGAGGAAACACAAATAGTCCCCTGTGTTTCTGCTGCTGCTTCTTCCTTACAATCATTTTCTTCAATTTTGCTGTGTGAATCCTTAGCCTTGGCCATTTGAATTCGGCTGCCATGACATAGGCTCCTCTTTTATCTGACGTATTAATCATGGTCTCCAGAGCCTCACTCTCATGGTCGTAAACTGTAAGTAGTTTATGACTAGATTGGAAAGGATAAGATTCTGCAACAAGTTTGAAAGCTGATGATCTATTGGCAGTAAATACCATAGAGTAATCATTCTGAGAGATCTTGAGAAAATCCATGATCCTTTTCTTGAGAGCAGATTCTAATTTGGATCCATCGCCACCATGAAGCAGCTGCGACTTGAGATTTACCGACTTGTAAGTAATACCAAACACTGGACAATCAGACTTTTGAGACGGAGGATTAGATGAAGATGCAACTGTGCTTGTCGAGATGTATTGTGAATGAGACTGTGACTGTGACTGCGAAAAAAGACCAACGCCAATGTAATCAAGGCAAACATGGTTGGATTCTGAGAGATGAACATACTCTTGATTACGAATTTGATCAACCTGGTCAGTCTCAGAATACTTGGGGTAAGCTTTAATGAACCGATCAAAAGATTCTTGTAAAGAAGGGATTGATTCATGGTTAGTGAACTGAGTATTTGGGAAAAAAGAGGAGTTAGTCGTGGCTGCAAAGTCGTGACGACAAGTTGCAGACGTGCTTCTGTTCTTGACGGTCGCCTGGTTGGGCTCGAGTCCTCTGAAAATAGGATTCGGACAACAACCTTCAAAGCAAACTTGCGTTGCCTCCCTTAGGCCAGGTGAGTGCATATTTCTTGTGTCTTCTCTGAACTATTTCAATTATTTTTATGTTTCAATTTCGACATCTTCCATGTTTTAATAGTTGTCTGATGCTTACTTATTAAGAGAAGTGTGAAAAAGCTATTATTTAAAGTATGTATTCAACATGTTTAGCATTGCTGTATTGACCTTTTCTTTCAAATTTATCAGACTTTGGCTTTTCCTTTCCCCCCCTTTTGCATCCCCACTTTTGTATCTTTATTGGCTAATCTGTTGCGCGTGTTTGCCAAAGTTGACTTAGCATATGATGACACAAGAAAGAATTAGAATAAGTAATATTTCCCCCTTGCTCATATTTTCACTCGCGCTAACAAGTCTTTGAGGCTTTGATAATTTTAGCTTAGAAAAATTACTTAGAAGTTAGTCTACTAATTCACAAATAAATTTCGCAACACATATTCTTTTTGAAAAGTAACTCTCACTTTATTACCAAAATAAGTAAATAACTTAAATGAAAATTTGACTTACTTTTAGGCTTGGTCAAATAATCGAAATGTTGAATCTCGTGGTCATTGAACTACGAGTTTCAATAGTCTCTACTTGACACCAATTTTTTTGTTAAAAGTTATGTTGGCATTTTAAACAGTTGTGTATTATACGTGAACTTACACGTTCCAATTGGAAATTTTCCTTCTTTTGAGGATTAGTGCATTTTTTTAAGAATTAGTCAATAAACATTGAAAATGGAATTAAATAGAAGTGAAGTGAGAAAGAAAAGGTAATTGTGTAATGGCCGGCAACAAGATTGTATGTGGACCAAAAGAAGTCTTAGTGCGAAGCTTTCCATGGGAACCCTTGACCCAATTGTACGCGCAAAGCTTCTTATTATTAATGGAGTAGGTCATGGGATTTGGGACTTTCATTTATTTCTCAACCCACTTGTTCATATGTTTGTGATATTATCGATCATTTAAATTGAATAGTATTTAATATTTAGTAATATTAATAAATTAAAATTGATAAATTGTGAAGTCCTATGTAATGCTAATATATACTCCCTCCGTCTCATTTGTATAAGCTCACTTTTTTTATTTTTCTTGTCTCAATTATATAGTCTTATTTCTTTATTAATAATGTTTTGTTTTGTTCGTTTACTAATATACAATTATTTTTTTATTAAAAATATTTTGTTTTGTTCGTTTACTAATATACTCTTATTTCTTACTACTTTCAATAATAATTTACTACTAGTTATTGATAATTAAATGAGGGTAACTAGGAAAGTTTTTGGCAAAAATTATTTTTTCAATAACATTAAATAAGATTTCTAAATCCATGTGAAAAGCAAAACAAGCTTATGTAAATGGGACGGAGGAAGTATGTATTACAATATAGTTTGAGATAATTTTATTGTATGTATCTATTTCTTAATTATATCTAATCTTGTTGAGTCTTTGTATTTAACATGCTCTTGACATGCTCATTTTTCACCCAATGCAAGTCTCTTGCTAATCATGATTGGTCAATTCCCTCAAATTCATTTCGAACCATGCATTTATGGAAACCACAATTCTAATCAACTTTTCAATCATATATTTTGCCAACTATTAGTCTATTATCGAAATCTAATTTTTATCCAAATCAAATACGAATTATGCCACTTTGATAGAAAGTGGTTAACAAATGAAATGAAATAATATTAATTAACAAGATATGATTGAATGAAAATGTTAATTGTATTCAAAATAGTTCAATGATGAAATGCTATATGCCATTATATATAGGCTACCCATTCTTGATTAATGATTGGGTGGGGTGGGGTTGGGGGGGCAATAGAAAGCTTTGTTTACGTTCATACTAAATCTTACTCAAGAATAACTAGACCATGCAGTCATGTACGATGATAGAATTTGAATGTGACTCGAATTCTTTATTGAAGCAATTGAAAAATCTTAAATGAAGTGCACTGTGCTCGTCAATTAGAATTCAGTTTGGAATGTTATAAGAGTCACATTCAAGTTAAAATTCTATTTGGAAGTCGTATTGGGAGTTGAAATTTGTATTGGACTTGAAGAGGTGGACCAGGAAGAAAAGTCGTCGCATTTTCGCTAGCCTATACCGCTAGCGGCAGTTCGAGCAACGCCTACAGGTTTTCTTTAGAGACTTGGTCTCTCACTTGTCGCCCGCCTAGCTCTTGAGCGACGACCTGTCGCTAGCTTATCGCTCGAGCAATTGGGTAATCCAACCTAAGCCCTTTCGCGTTTTAATACGTTTTTGTTTGGACGTCGCCCTACATAGTTGTCTATATATACTTGATTTTTCTCAACAATTTAGGAGAGAGGTTTTAAGAATACATGATAATTTAGCCTCGGCGATTATTAGAATTTCAGATCAATTGTATATTTCTTCATTATCGTTCTCGAGTCAATAAAATATCCAAATTCCTATACCATATTTCTTGTGTTTTATTATTATTTTGCTTACGATCATATACTTCATATTTTGACATACAATTTCGATATTTCAATTCTGAATTACAACAAGTGGATTGGAGAAATACATAATTTTTAACAAGTGGTATTATAGCAATCCCGTCGATCCTTAACACACGATGGCTTCAAAATGTCAAGATGGTCACAAAATAAATGCAACATAAACGAGGAAGTGAAGATTCATTTGCACCATAATAAGATGAATATTATGAAAAATGAGAATATGTGACAATAAGTGGAGGTGACGTCAATTGATGATTATGATGTATTTGCTGTAAACCTTTCAATGGATCTAGCAACAAATAGAACGGAATGATAAAGAAAGATTCACATAATCAACCCTAAATTTATTGATGCCGATCGAGAATCGTGATCTAGTTGCCTTTTCAAGTTTTGATATGAACAAACAAACAACAACAAAAAACAAAAGAACCCAAAAAAATAAATTTGGTTTTAAATCAAAAACGTCCAAGTATTTAAGCCCAATGACAGTTGTTTTCGAAACATTTTATTTTCATATTAGAGTCCCTTCTGCGAGCAAATGGGATTAAACAATTCGTTAAACAAAGTGCATCTTCTACTTATCAAACTTGGTTTAGTCTTTTAATATAAACATGGTGCCAGAGCAAATAAAGATTCTGAATTTGAGTTTCATTAGCATGAGAAATGAATTTAGGACTCACATGAATTCAAATAATAGTTTATATAACTAAATAATTAATTAGATATCTAACTGTTAAATAAGTTTTTATATCTAAATATTCATAATTTTTAACACCATTGTACACGAACAGCAGGGGTTACCCTTTACACCAAGAAATCCTGGGCTAGGTTAGACACAAAAAATTAAGGTTCTTTAATTTGGACATAACATTCTCTGCATAATTCTTAAGGTATTAGGATGGTTGCCCTCGTTGTTACCCGACTCCCTGATCAACGTTGTGAAGTTGAAATTTACGGATAACCCATAAACAACATATCGTGAGTGAGCTCGACAGAGGGACGACTGATTCTACTGTGATGGTCATGTTAGTTAGTGCCTATTGCTTCATATCCATTTCGTTGTAGTGTCAAGAACAGTATACTAAACATGCACTACGAGCTATTCAAGGTCACGTATTAAGCCGAACCGGTCACAGGGCAACTCTCCTTTGGCATGTTATTCAGTGATAATATCATCATAGCTATAGCACGACCCACCAACATTTCATGCCAAAAAAGATTAGCTCTATGAATGGCTCGCTTACTGAACCCTTAATTTTCTGAATTTTTGGCTCCTAACCGCTGCTTGTGGTTCTCCTTGGCCAGGGGCGGACCCGGGGGTCCTGGGGGGTCACGTGACCCCCCAACTTTTGAGAATTTTTTTTTTTTTTAATAAAGTCATGTTTAGTATCGATTGAAATCTAAATTATAATCAAAGTCAAAATTAACAATCAAATTTTCAAGTAATTAGAACTTAAAGTTGCATTTTCTCATATCAAACTGTGTATAGAATGTGTCTGAACTCATTATATCCAATTTGATTTATATTTAACGAATTGTGTTTATTTGATTGATTATTAGTATTGAATATCAGTTATATGTTTTTATTTATTTCGATTACTTGAATTGATTGTTTGTATCAAATACATTAAAAGATTTTTAAACGTAAATATTCATTTTCTTGTGATGANTTATATATTTTTCCTTTCGATTACTTGAATTGATTGTTTGTATCAATTACGTTATATGATTTTTAAACGTAAATATACATTTTTTTTTGTGATGAACAAAATATTAATAAAATGACTCTTCGAAATCAAATGGGCGAAAATGATTAGCAAAATATTAATGAAGAAATGTTTTTTAAATGTAAATCTGCACTGTCTCAAGTCAAGTATGAATCATTCAAAAATCAAGAACAAAATGGCCGCATCCCGCCCCCGTCCTTGGCTTATAGTCTTCTTATATGAAGGAGTCCCTTGGCAGGGTCAGTGGAGAAATGGCAGATGATATGGCTACCAATAGCTGCTTTTCTTATTAATAACATGTAAAGATAACTTTCTGTATTGAAAGCCCCTTTTCAGTTACACCGGATTCTTCCCTGCCCTTGTCCATGAATTAATTGGTAATATGGGATATAGTTTTGAAAGGAGAATATGATGTATGGTCTTAAAATCTTGTTCGTTACAGTACAATTCATTATCTCATGCTAAAAATGCATCATGGGAAGAATTGAAATTCCCGGCTCGTTTTTAGAGGATTTTTATAATAAAGTAAGAAACATTTCGTCATCATTAGATATTATTTACAGAAAGATTTGTGACGTAGCGCACCGAAAGCAATAGAAATAAATAAAAATGAACACAAGGTTGAATTCCACTGAAATATAATCACTTTCTAGTATCAAACTCTTTGATTCACGTATGAATACAAAAAAAATTGACTCATTGATTTTCCTATATCAAATACGAGAATTTAAAAAAAAAAATTGAAGATGTCACAACAATTCAAATTCTATTCAATTAATTGCCATAAAGCTTACAATTCGTATTTAAAGTAGTAAATAAATTTTGGATAATAACTAAACTCCTATAAAAATGAACACAAGGTTGAATTCCGCTGATTCTATATGAATACTGAAATATAATCACTTTCTAGTATCAAACTCTTTGATTCACGTATGAATACAAAAAAAATTGACTCATTGATTTTCCTATATCAAATACGAGAATTTAAAAAAAAAATTGAAGATGTCACAACAATTCAAATTCTATTCAATTAATTGCCATAAAGCTTACAATTCGTATTTAAAGTAGTAAATAAATTTTGGATAATAACTAAACTTCTAAGTAGCGACTAACTCCAAATAATGATAAAATTAAAGATGATTAAAATTATGAAAATTAAGAGTTCTAATACTAATTAAAGACTAAACTAATTATAAAAATTAAAATATAATACATAGATGAAATTTTTAAGTTAAATTAAAATCGTCCAAATTCAATTTTCATCAACTTGTCTCTCGAGTGTCTTGATTCAAGTGGACTGTGACTTTAGGACTATCATTTGGATTCCCTAAGTTGGAGCTCTTCATGGTTTCTTAAGAAATGTTCGGGCACGATCTTTTGCAAGATGCCTACGGGTCCCAATAAATATTTCCATTTTTAGTTGTGCTCCTCAAATGTGTGAAGCAGACTCGACCGTATTTAGATATGGTATAACACAACTTGTAATTTTCTATCAAATCAGGCTTCATGATACCGCTTGACACGAATTACCCGTGCAGCATGCAATACCCCACATCAAGCATAGTCCCTCGGCCAGCCAACCGCATGGTCAATAAGCTCGACATAGGATTTCAATGAATTTGGGATATAGTTACATACGTTGTCATCATTAGTGCATATTCAGTAATATGGATCGTTACAACAATTTATGACAATCTTGTCGGGCCACCTAGGTAGGAACTATTCTCTAGGTCCATGACTCACTCCCCCATCCAAATTTGCTAATGCTCTCGTTTAGAGTGTATGCCTCCACATCTATAGGTAAGCACGATCCTCCACGTAGCACAATGGACAGGCTCTCCTCGCTATGTGCATTTTAGCATGTAGGGCCACTACACACATCGCCTTCTACACTAACCTTCACCCAATGCCCACCACTGTCCCATGCAAAAATGAAAGTTGAGATTTTGAATATGAAGTGCCAACAATATTGTACCAAGTAGTTGCTTCAGTATGTATGCCCACGGTCTGCTCGATTGAGGGAGGTTTCAAATGGGCCGAGATGACAGGCTTTGGGTAAGTCTTACCCATCATTAGCTGATCCAGCATCACCTCTATTCTATGGGCCTTAAGTGGATTGGCTGGACCTAATTTAATTTAGCATCAAAATTTGGTGGCAATTGAAATCAGCACTAACCTGGAACCTTACAAAATGGACCCATCTCCACAATGTGAAAATAACAACATAATCACTTTTGGATCTTATCATTTTAATTGCACAATTTTTCCTTGAACACACGAACATATTATTTTGTTTAATGATCCTATTGGTATTAGTCTTAACTCATTATGCACCAGAAGTGGTTTACCTAATTAGTTTAGTAACAATTTAGCTAACAATTGATGTTCTGGAAGGAGCCACCATTTTGTACAAGCATATTAAAAGTTAAATCACACGACACTTAAATAGAAAAATAGTAATCAATAGGATCGAATTTCTTAGTTAATTTTTTTCCCTAGATCCTAGATTCAATAAACATAAATTTTTGGTTTTTTTTTTTTTCCTAATTTCACCGTTACCTGAAGAGACTCGAAATGGGTAAACTAAAGAAAAATACCACTTTTGAATTCCACTTTGGCCGTTCTATGTATCAAAATCATAAATTCCTAAAACTTCATAATTTCGATACTCCTTCATCAGCCTACCTATTATACACATTCTAGCACGTTTGGCACGAAGAGTTGAATAGTATTTAAATAGAAAAACGAGCAAAGATTTTTTGTACTTTATCGCCCCATCTATGCCTTGGTAGGTTTAGGTGTGATTTTTATTACAAGTCCAGGAAAAACATCATCTGGATCATGTATATGGGGATTGTGATCAACGATGAAGGGGTCCCCGCATTTGTCACTGATGGTGTGAAGAGTTTCGCCTTCTCCGACAACATATATTTCCTCGCATGGCCTGTCTTTGAGCTGGTTTCTTCTAACGTTGAACTCTGATTCAAAATCCGTGAGAGAGCTCTCTCTGATTGAACCTAATAACACAAGGGCCAAAATTACTACGGCACAGTATGCATCTTCTATGTGAAGAGATGAAGAAGCCATATTATAAGAGAAACAGACGAGAAGCTTTTAGGGTTCTATGAATTTTGTATGAGACCTTTATACATGATATTTTTATATAGACACACACACAAACGTGTGGACACTGTGGGAGTAGAAGGGCGTGAGAAGAAGTTAAAGGTATGGAAGGTCTTTGGGCGTATTTATTGGGGAAGAAAGTTGGGTTGAAGTTTTCAACGATTTTTGGCGTGTCAATTTAAGGTCTTTGAGTCAAAAAACTTTCTAAGAAAATTATCTTAAATATTGTTTCGAAAATTAGGGTGTGTTTGAGCCACGTTATTTTGAAAAAATGTATTCTGAAATAGTAGATTGATGGAGAACGTGTAGTTGAAAAATAAGGAAAAGTTATTGATGTGATGGAAAATATTATTTTATTGAAGAATGTGTGGTTGAAAATAAGTAGAAGAATGAGAATGAGAAATTTAAT
>CAIGRP010091841.1:0-15746 GCA_903798385.1 Fraxinus cuspidata | reverse complement strand
CATGTGATTAGGGCTTGATAAAGTTTCGTTAGAGCTTGATAAATGATTATGTTGATAATCCCTTAGAACAAATTCTATCAAGTATGGATCAAGGTATGCTTCCGCTATAATCTTCTCTTTGATTTGAAAATGGAGTTTAATATATGCATATGATTAGGACCTGCTAAAGTTTCATTAGAGCTTGATAAATGATTATGTTGATAATCCCTTTTCACAAATTCTATCATTCTAATCATATAATATGGTTGAACCGACCCTTCATATTTGGCCAAGATATAGTTCCCACTTTTTTTAAAAAAAAATCTCTTGCACCCAATTTTTTGAGCAGTGGATATTGAATTTTATTGTCAAGTTTATATTGTTGACCAAAAAATTTGTGAAAAGCCCACACAATTCAATTACATAAAATAAGTAAGATTTCAAATTGAAATTGACACTAATAAAATATTTTTGACAAGTTTCATAGTCAAATCAATTTCACAATCAGTTGAAAATTATCAAGATAATCATGAAATTCACATTCAGATGCCTACTCACAATTAATTTCTCAGATTTAGATGTGAGTGTGTGATAAGACTATCTACACTAATCAATTATGAATCATGTCTTAACCATGGTTGACACTTGCAATGAATGCATGAAAAATGTATTTCAAATTAGCCATCATTTGAAATCGTCTATGCAAATTTATAAAATTGTGTGTGCCAGGCTAGAGCATGGATATAAATTTTTCAGTTTCTTTTAAATGCTCGTATGTTAACTCTTTTCAATTTTCTTTTAATGCAGTCTTTTAATTCATAGAATTGACTATGATACACTCATTGGGATAGTCCTTTTCTCATAACTTATGTTCATTACCAAGGACGACTTCACATGCCTAAGGTGGTAGCCCTCTCCAATAAACTTGTCTGTTAACAAAACATCATATTATAATGCAGAGAGACATAGATATTAACCAAAGGTCTACACTCATACACTTGTCATCTTAAGAGGACAACCTAATCAGTAAATGATCACAATTGAAGTAGTTACAACGTCATAAAAGTGTACTTATGTGACAATAATTTACCCTAAGTTATACTGAGCACACCACACTGATTGGAGAATTCAATTTCATCTCAACAATTAGAAATTCAGATCTTGTGATATTTACAAGAAAATACCTAATTTTGTTTGCTTTTACATCTTATATTTTTTTCTTTTGTAAAACAAATGAAAAACACATGCATAAAAATTGAACAACAAAAAAAAAAAAAAAAAATATATATATATATATATATATATATATATATGTTTCTTAATTAGCCAAGATATGAGATTATTACCCATGTAGAAACATCTTTCAGACGCTCACTTCCTATCATTCATATTTTCAGCTCAATCAGCATCTCTATGTATCTTGCGAGATGAAAATTTGACTCTTTAGTGTACCATAAACCAAAGCTGGAAGTGCTATTAACATATTTAATGACTTGTTTAACAACTGCCAAGTGGGATTCTTTTGGCTTGGCTTGATATGTTGCACAAACTTCAACATTGAAGACGGCTTGCAGTTAGATACAATAGAATGCCTATCACGCTCCTGTATAGACTGAGTTCAACGACCTTTCCCTAGTTATCTTTGTAGATTTTCAAGGGCGTAGCCATGCTAGTCCCGACTGGCTTGATGTTTTTAAGACCAGATTTCTTTATTAGATTATTCACATATTTCGTATGTGAGATAAAGATTCCTATGTCAACATATTTAACATGCAAACCCATAAAATAGTTTAGTTCACCAGCCATACTCATTTCAAACTTGTTTTGCATAAGAGTAACAAACTCCTAGGATTCTATTTCAAATGTAGATCTAAATTTACTCAAATTTGCAATTATAAAAAGTAGAAATAAAGTCATTAATTTATCAAACAAAAATGCCAATGGATCCAATTTGGCATTGATATTAACACTATATCATCAACATATATTTGAACCACAATTAATCTAGACTTGAGTTGTCTGATGAACAATGTTTTATTAGCTTACCCTTCTTGTATCATTTTTCAAGCAGGAACATAGTAAGTATTTCATACCAAGTCCGAGGAGCTTGTTTCAATCCATATAATGCCTTTTCAATCTTAAATATGTGGTCAGGTAGATATGCATCAATGAATTCTTTTGGTTGCTCAAAATAGAATTCATAATATGAGACTTCATATTCAAGCAAATGACATTTATCACTGGACCTAGCACCACGTAAAATACAACTACAATCATTTTTTAGAACCTTACATGTAATTTTAGTGAATATTACCATAAGCTCATAATCACAGAGTTGACCTACACTAATCGGGTTAGCTTTTAAGTCAACAACAAAGAGAACATTATTCAAAACGGGTGATCCATCTATTACAATAGAACTAATACCTTCAAATTTACTTTTAGCCCCATTCCCAAAAGTAAGTAGACTACCTTCATGACTTTTATAATTAGTTAGCATGGAAAGATTAGTAGTCATGTGTCTAGAGCTGCCACCATCAAAATGTCAAAAATTGGGTGCAATATATTTATATGCTATATTGACTATATAACAACTAAGATTACTGTTTTTTTTTTAACCTAAACTTGCCTTATTTAGCATTAAGATTCCGTTTTAAAGCCCTACCAAGCAAATTAGCTCATTTTATCACATGTTTCTTGTGAGATGAACAATATAATGAATCATGTCCATACTTACAACAAAAACTGCATTCGACCATGATTTATCTTGCCTTTCTATTTTGGAAGTGATATGTTGCTTGTTTACTTGATGCCTTGATCTGAATGAAGTTTTTCGAGTTAGTCAGCACCTATTGGTGTACGTTAGAGATTGTTACAGCCATATTTTCTAGAATTCTATCTAGTTCCTCAATTGCAGTTTCAGAGGACTGACCTGCAGATTTATCAGGTTCAGTTTCTTTGACAAATTCAGTTGATCAGATTTTTTTTTCCTATCCTTTTCCTTCATAACCTAAACCTTCTTGATGCTCGAAGCTTCTATGAATAAAGACTTCACTTGGGCAGGCGGATCTGATGGCAAGTTGTTTAACTCTTTCCTTGGCATAATTTAGTCCAGCAAGAAGCTCCACCACTTGATTTGTTTTCTCTACTAAGAATTTGGTCAGGGTTTCTTTTTAGCAACAATTACAGCTCTTTTTTCTTCAATGAACTTCATCATGGGACTAAGAGTGATATTTCATTCTCTTCAGTCATAGTGGGTACTTCATATTCATAGACAATCGAGTACCAAACTATTTCATCAAGAGATTGAACATAAACTTGTATCATAATTTTTCAATATAAGTAATTACTCCTATCTAGGACATGAGATCTATAGGGTGCTCTGTCCATAACTAGGTTTTTCCGCGATCTCGTTTCTCAAAAGGAAACCCGTTCTACCAAATGTAAATTTTAAATCCTTGATAAATTAAAAAATGAATTTTAATTTTACTATTTGATTCTAGATGGAAGGCAGACAGTCAAAACTTCTTACATTCAATTCCTAACAAAGTTCTGATTGGTACAAGTAGGATGTGTTGAGTTCGTGAATTTTACCTAGACGCGACATTCAAATAGCATATTAAAATAAATAAAAAACAAATACAACAAAGTAAATCCAGAAGGGAAACATCACGGGCTACATGCTATGGGTAAAACAATCTACTAATTAATTGATAAAAAATATAGTAGTCTCAGTATTGTAATTACGAAAAATTAATTAAAAAAATAAAAAATAACAATCTAAGAACATCTCCTTTGTTTTCTTCTTCTTTTAACTTGTTGTAGAAGTGGAATCAAATCCCATTGATCTTGACCTTATCGCCACTTTACTATTGTACTCGGCCACAACCACAACTTGGATTAAGAATCAATATTCTTAACTCACACCCAGCAACTTGATCAATAGATGAGATTGAACATTCAATGCACGTTGTTTTATATTCTCCAAAATCTTGAAGATGATGTTGGGCTTTGAAAGTAATCAATGAAGGATTATATCCATCTGATTGTATGAAGTCGGCAACTCAATTCCGTTGAACACGGACGATGACAGAATAAATCTTTCAAATGCTTAATTACCTTATTTATAGATAAAGTAATTATCAAATGATAAGAATTACTCCTTACCTAAACCTCTGCAATAACCATGATAACAACATTATCATAAAGGATAAATCTTATCATAACATTTATGCAATTATCATAAAAGATATTCTAGATTATTAGAAGTACAATCTTATCATAAAAGATAGTCCAAAAGATATCTTAGATTTGTTAGAAGTCTAATATAAGGAAAGATAATTTTAATTTAACAAATCCTTATATTTCTTTCTAAACAAAATTAAAATTATCTAGGACGGCATCAACTTTATTTTGCACGAACTGTATATAACAAGAAATCAAATCCTATTAAATAGGGAAAAACAATAAATTTCGCAGCTCAAATATTCTGGGTGGATATGTACCTTCCCAATCAGTCAGGATTGATTACAGGAAAAAAATGTTCTTACGGTTTTGAAAAGTTATTTTTCAATGCATGACAATTAAAAATCAACAATGAATTAAGCAAGTCAATAAATAAAATTTGTAAAAATATGACACATTTTTTCAAAATCTCATTTTCTAGTTTCTTTGTCATTCCTATACATACTGCAAACTAGCTATTCTGATCTTGGAAAAGTATTAAATCTCGACTGAAGTTATCTTCCAACATTGCTCCCCTCTCATAAGGCTTCGTGTATTGAGACCAATTGTCCTAGGCTTAATTAATTGAAGCATATTATCTTACAATAGTCCTTGGGACAAAGCTAAGAAGAGGTAGAATGCTACTACGCTCAACCCCCTCAGTATGGTGGCAAAAATATCTGTAAGGGAGGGCCGCTGAAAGAGCTTGAATTTTTCGATTTCTTTTGTGGAATATCCATTGTGCCATAACAAGGCCTCTTTTGGATTTTCATACGAAGTCACTCGAAGAAAGGCCTTGGCAGGATAATAAAGTGATGGGATTTACCCAATCAAAGGCTCAACGGCCTTTTTACCCTTCCTCACCACTTCAGGGGAGATGGATTGAACATCTCGATGTTCAAGGACTTCTTTGATTACCACCCTTTGTCCTTAGGAGGAGTCCTTGTCAACTTTGAAAGAACCTTATAAGAACTTGTTGCGTTGTACAGTTGTTAAGTTTCCTATTGAAGTAGATGTTTGATGCACACAAGTAGACATAATTTAAGTATCAAATAAATTTGAACATAAATAAAGAAAAAAAAAAATACTCACGATAACTCATTTCTAGACCAACATTAAATAAATTTGGAATCCCTAAAACTAGAAGAGTGTTGTCTCTCTACGCTTATTCAAAATTCTAAATGATGATATTTTATTATTCTTTGGATAAAATACTACATAAATTGTGTGATATTTCAGTTTGTAGGTAAAACTTAATGCCTGATGAAGAATTGAAAAAAGAATACAAAGATAGCGAAAAGTGGCTCAATTGTATCAAATACAAAGTTTGAGGGCCGAATTGAAAACATTCAATACTTGATTTAGACCACAAGATGATACTTTGAAAATTGCTAGGAGACGATTGGATGGAATTAGAACTCAAAAATGAATGAAATATTATCAAAATCAATTTCCAATCACAAATGTTATATTCCAAATTTTTAGCCGAATATTGAGACCCATATTTTGGATAATAAACATCCGAATTAGAAACATTATATGTCTAGTAAAGTTGTAGATCGTTGATTTAGCATTCCAAAAAAATTTGAATCATCTCAATCGGATGTCTAGAGAGAAAGTTATGATTAAAATACTGACTCCTGTACAGAGACAAAAATCCGCGCATGAAGGCAACTTTCCTTATTCGATTGGAACTCTTTTGGAAACTAATTTAGACGTGATTTTCAACCAATTTTCTACTCTACAAATACATAACAACAGAATACATATGGGAGACCTCCTTTCGACCTAAATTTCATCATATTCTACATATTTTTGAGGAGAGAACAAGTCTATACATCAATTCATGGCGAATCATACAAGGATTTTGAAGATTCATAACCCGATTTCAAGATTTGAGCCAAGAATGTGGATTTCTCATACTTCTTCCATCTTTCTTATTTTTAGGATTTGTTTTTTCAATTTTTCCATTGTATTGGATAAATGACGAACCCTATTATTTATTTATTTTAATTGTGTTTAATTTCGACAATACGCCGAGTAAGTTTTTCAATTGTATTGGATGGATGATGTACCCTATTGTTTGTTTATTTTAATTCAAGACAATTAGTTTAATATTTTTTTAAATTTCTTGATTGATTTTGCATTCCCGTTGAATTATTTGATTGCTTGATTACCACTTAAATAGTGGATTCCTTTTTGTAGTGTAAGAATACTCACAATAAGTCTAGAATGTGGCAAAATCAACACGTACACAATAGGTATTTAGAATAATATTTATGGCATATGCAATCATGTGTGAAAAATTCATGTGATTCAATGCATATTTTTCATATGAATTCGAACTTGGATATGATTGGATTGTGTTGAACATATGTTTAATATATCTTAAAATAATATTGAATAACAATGGATTATCGATTGTCTTGAATGCATGAATTTACTAGATTAAAAATTAAGAATTGAATTAAATAGCAATAGGGAGTTTCACAATTTCAATACAAACATTCACATATTAAATAAATAATTTGTTTGATTTGTTAGTTTATGATTAACATACAAATCATTTCTTTTGATATCACCACACTTCAAATTTAATAGTAGCTATCGAAGTACAAATTAGACCTCATTCCTCATGGAAATGATACTCTTAACTCACAAATCTTTTTGCTTGTACAACGATATCGTACGCTTGCAGGTTTCAAGAGAACATGGATGCAACATCTTTTGCTATATTGTATTCCAACCAATTAGGATATTCATTATACCATGAAATACAAAATTGTCTATCTTTCTTACACATTTTTGTGGATGGAAATTCATGATTGTAAAGCTGACAAAGATTCCTTTGCACATATGCTCTTCGAATCACATCTCGAATATTAGCATCATAATTCTGTATTGGAAATCTCAATCTTAGATTGAAGGAAGCTACAAACATCAACTTCAAGTATTTCATCTCTAACATCTTCAGCATTAGTTTCATTCCAAATCATGGAGGATTGTGTTGAATTTTCAATCCACCTATTGCTATCTATTACAATGCTTGATTATGTAGTTTAATTACATTCATACTTTTTGACAATTGATAAAGTTATGATATATAATTTTTTTTTCCAAGACAAATTGAATCTCTCCTAATTATTATCCAAATCTATTCCTACCGAATTCGAATTATTAGAATGTATTAAATTTTAGATTATCTATATGATTGCACATGTGATATGTATTATTCCTAACATCTATTACACGTATGTTAATTTTGATACATTTTAAACTTATTGTGAGTTTTCCAACACTACAACAATCAACTAATTATCTAATTGGTGACAAATCAATTAAATAATGCAATGGGTACGTAAAATTAATCAAGAAACGCAAAAAATACTAAATTTCTAGTCTTGAATTGGAGGTAAATCCAAAATAGGGTTTATCTTCATCCAATATAAAAACAAATCTAGCCTAACATATTTTCAAATAAATTACAAGAAAAATAATAGAAAAATATTACCCGGATCATGATAGAATGCAAAAAATGTTGATGTTCAATTTCAAGGTTGAATTCTTCAAAATCTTGATGTAATTGGCTTCAATTCCTTGCTAAGGTTTGTTAATAGAATAGCTTCTCCACACAGTTTTAAGGTAAACCCGAACTTATCAACATTGAATTCATCATCTCTCTAAAAGTTCGATTTTTGCATTGAGCAACACCATTTGATTAGGGTGAGTAAGGTGCCGTTGTTTGATAAATGATTCCATGCTCGGAACAATATAGCAATTGATCCTTTATTCTTGATGAATTTGATGATATTATTGTATATGAAGAGGCAAGAGAGGGTTTTGTCAATGTTTCTCCCAAGTTTTATATTTATAAGGGTCGAATTTAGGTAAAAAATCGTCCCAAAGTTGTTATCAATAAGAGTTTAAATAAAAAAACGAAATTAGCTTGTCAGTAGATAATCTGGCCTGGGCATGTGTGGAGGTACATCTAATGTGCACACAGGCATGTTGAATTTCTCTTCGGTCAAGAAATTGGTGTCTTGCGTGTGCCATGAATTGACCGTGAACGCGTTGGTTTGTGTAGTCCCTGAGCAACCTTCGATATTTTGGTCGTACCTTTTTCTCCCGATATCTAATTGAAGTGATTTAAAATGTGTTGTAAATATATATCAAAGGGCTACAATTCTTTTAAAATATAATTTTTCCTATTTGAACGTTTGTTATCTGAAAAATAGGTCTTAAGTTGAAGTTAAAAATCCGGAGCATAACTTTTTCTACTGGAAATTGATTTATGAAATATTTCAACTGTATTTCACTCATTTGACCTCCAATTACATCAAATTGATCATATGTGATCTTCAATAATCATTTTATTGTCAGAATTCACTATTGGATGTTTACACTTTGGTATTCGATCTTTGAATTTCTTTCGTTTTTGCCTTTTTCTTTCCTCTATTCCAATTCCACCAATTTGTTTTCAAATTTTACTGTATAAACAAAATTAAAAATAAATCAAGTCATAAGTAATCAAAATTAACGACAATTAATCACATTTAACCGTCTAGATAAGTATATAAAATACACTTATCATTTTATTTCATTGTTTTTATCAATTAGGGAAAAATACTTTAAACCTAAATCTACATTGTATTGTGATGAGCAAAATATTAATGAAATGAATGCTTGAGATAAAAGGCAGTGGCCAATGAGTTGAAATTGAGTTCAGGAGTGAGATGAAATTGTAGTTGTTGATTTGATGTTGCTGGGGATGCATTGGTGGGATTGAATTGGGGATAGTTGCTAGGCTTATAAAAAGAAACTTGAAATTGCCACAGGAATGTTTTCGGAGGATAGAGATAGTGTCGTTGTCGAAAATATCAAGAACTCGGAAATTTTTAGATTCTTTGAGGAGATTCACGAGATTGCTTAAAGTAAATGTTTATGATGATAATCTAATTCCCTTGAGTTTTGGTTTAATAATTTCGGCCATCCGTCCATCCAACGAAGGCAAAAGGGTGCCAAGATGCTATTTGAATGAGTAATACTATTTGGAACCATTGTTTAACACCAGTGTAAGTAACATTACTAGTAACATTAAATTATAGGTTCAATTAAATACAATAAATTTTTTATTTAATAGAAAATATGATGATGACGCCTAGATTGATACTTTAGCACCACTGCTAGGTAATATTATTTTATTGAAAATAATGGTCCAAATTGATAAAACAAGCCTCACGCATGGAGCAAACATGTGGGATGTGGTGTTCGAGGAATGAAACCTCTATAATGATGGCAACACCCCTTAAAATGCTGACGCGTGAATCAATATAAAATGAGCAACCTTCTTTGCCAACTGATACACGCACCTCACAAACCCATAAGAAGCTACCACTTGTTCCACAAAGGCAGAAAATACTTTAAGAAACTCTTCAAGTCCAACACTTAAATAGTTAGTCTCGAAGTTATGATAATTGGATAACTTCATCATTGTGAAGAACTGTTAAAAATCAAATTGCTTCGCAAAACTCTCCTTGTCCATATGCATGTGTGATCACTTCGTTGACATGACTTCAAAGAAAAATCTCTTTTAAGTCCATAAACTTAAAAACTGTGTTAGGAAAAAATATTTAGGAGGTTAGGAAAACCAACGGTTTTTCTATTTAATTACCTAAATATTTAGGAGGTTAGGAAAATCAATGGTTTTTCTATTTAATGGAAACATATTTAATTCAATTATATTAGCTATTTAATAAATATGGACTAATTGACTATATACGAATATTGTTATAATTAGAGGATTGTGAGAACTCTAATTTAGCAATATACAAAGACATTTTTGGTTATGGTCCCCAATATACCAAATTATACATAATTTCCATTCTCCCCATCTGGTAGAGAGACGACGGTCCTATTGAGGAAATAAGACGATTTGGTTGAGGAAGATCACAAATCACACCCCTTCATTCGTGTTCATCAGTACGTTCGTAGTAATTCCACAACAGTAAACAATCGTTCATAATGCTTCCAGGTATATAACCTGAATCTATGAATCCTAATATTCGGGCGTGATGTAGATCTAATGATTTTAGTTATTTTAATCTAGAATGTTTGCATCTAGATTTTGTTTCGATTTTAGGTATGATTTATATTTATAATAAGTGGTATTACAGCGGTCATTGTTGTTAAATTATTAGGATTTGTGCGTATTCTATTTATATGGTGTTGTATTATTTTTCTCGAATAGAATACTTGGATTTTGTGAAATTCCTTACAGTTTAAGAATAATTGTGGTCATTTTTTTTTTTTTATCAATTTTAAGATTCAAGGATATCTAAATTGGATTTTGATTTATAATATAATGATTGTTGGTTTTTTTGTTGCATTTGGCCATTGAATCAAGTTTCAATTTTGAGAAAGAATAAAAAAAAGATTTAAAGTTTAAAATAAATTCAAACTTTGGTTTTGATTATTTCTTTTGGATGTCTAGTATTTTCAATTATATTGATTGAAACAACATGTTGCCGAAGTAACCCATGTTGTGTAGATTAGTTTGATTAAAAATTCATAGATTCTTTGTGTAGAGTTATTTATGCGAACTATGATCGGCCCAAAGGAAGACATAGTTTGGCCAAATAACGATGCACCTACGATGATAAATTTGTGACAAATATAAAGACTTTTTCTTGTGAACAATAGTCGGTCCAAAGAAATGCTATTGTTTGACAGAACTGGTTGTCATTATTTGATCATTATATTGAGAGTACCACTTACAGTTAATTTCTCTGTCCAACGACTAGGAATTAATGTTGTGCTACGTATCTTGAGATGGATATCCAATTTAGATTGTTTGTGCATGTCTTATTTTTCTTTATTTTCTCTATCCAGTTTTTGTTGCTACTACTACGAATGTTTCTGCCTAAGTCAGCAACATTCCGATACTGAGCGGGACGAACTTTAAGATCTGGAAAGAAACCATGGAGATTGTCCTCGATTGTATGGATTTGGATCTGGCACTTCATTCAAATTGACCAACTTCTACTCCGAAAAACCTCAATGAGGTTAAAATTGAGAGGTGGAATCGCTCTAACCGAATGTGCTTGATGATCATGAAATGTTCCATTCCGGAAGCGTTTTGGGGCTCTATTATTGAGAGTGAAAGCGCCAAGAAGTTCCTTGAGGAAATTGAGCAATATTTTGCTAAGAACAAAAAATCAGAGGCGAGCAATCTTTTGTCTAAACTCATCGCGATGAAGTATAAGGGCAAAGGGAGCATAAGGGAATGCATTATAGAGATGTCTTATCTCGTATTGAAACTCAAGTCGCTTAAGTTGAAGCTATCTGAGGACTTGCTTTGCTCGTGCACTTGGTTTTGATATCTCTTCCTACATACTTTGGGCAATTCTAAGTGAGTTATAACACTCAGAAGGAAAAATGGTCCCTCAATGAGCTTATATCTCATTCACTGTGTACAAGAAGAAGAGAGGTAACATCGTGATAAGACTAAGAGTGCTCACTTGGCATCAACCTCTCAAAACAAGAAAAGGAAGAGAGCTAAGGATACTGTGGAAGGACCTTCTCAGTAGAAGAAACATAAGAAGCGGGTTGAGGAATGCGCCTGCTACTTCTACAAGAAACCGAGACACACGAAGGAGTGTTCCAAGTACGCTGCCTGACGTGTAAAGAATGGTATGCTTCTAACTTTAGTTTGATCCGAAGTTAATTAGGTTCTATACCTAAGGATACTTGGTAGGTAAATTCTAGTGCTACTATTCACATAAGTATGTCTATGCAGGGTTGCTTGTGGAGCCGACCGCCAAGTGATACTGAAAGATTCATCTTTGTGGGCGACATCAATAAAGTTGCAATAGAGGCTATAGGGACTTTCAGATTACAATTAAAAACTGGGTTTTATTTGGATTTGTTCGAGACTTTTGTTGCACCGTCCTTCAAACAAAATTTAATTTTTATTTCTAGTTTGGACAAATTAGGATTTTCTTGTTCATTTGGAAATAATAAAGTTAGTCTCTATCAAAATTCAAATTTTGTTGGTTCTGGTTATTCGATTGATAATCTGTATATGCTTGATGTTGTTAGTTTTTATAATGAAATACTGCAAACCAATTCACGAGGTACAAAGCAAAAATTAAGTGAGAATTTCGCCACCTTATGGCACAAGCGCTTAGGTCATATCTTTAAGCAGAGAATTCAGAGGCTTGTTTTGGATGGAATTCTATCCCCTATATTTAACAAACTTCTAAGTTTGTGTTGAGTGCATAAAGGAGAAGCGTACAAATATTAGAAAATTAGGTGCCGAGAGAGCTATAGATGTCTTAGAACTAAAACATACCGATATCTGCGGTCCATTCCCTACGGCGTCTTGGAATGGACAATGGTACTTCATTACGTTCATAGACGATTACTCTAGATTCAGATACCTATATTTGATACACGAGAAGTTACAATCTCTGGATGTTTTCAAGTCTTTCAAAGCTGAAGTTGAACTTCAACTTGGAAAGAAAATAAAGGCTGTCGGATCTGACCGTGGTGGTGAATACTATGAAAAGTATGATGGATCGGGAGAATAACGTCCAAGACCCTTTGCTATTTATGTGCAATGTTCGCGTTGTATTAAGAACTTTGGAATGATCTCACTTAAGAATAAAGAATGACCAGTTGGAAATAGGCATGTTTGAAATCACATATCATGTAATTTCCATGCTACTCATCCATATTTGATATATGTCATTAAGTATTTTAGTATGGTGATCATTGTGGTTTAATCACGACTGTATTGTGATAAAAGTCGTGGTGGTTCCATTATTAATATATAAGATGGACCAGATTGTTTAAAGAGAAGTCTAAGGATAGATAGCATACATATGCGCGCCTGAGAAATTTGTAATGTAGTTATTTTAAGAATAATATGTAGCCAAGTGGGAGATTGTTAGGGTTTTTTTTATTTAATTGCCTAAATATTTAGGAGGTTAGGATAATGATTTTTCTATTTAATGGCAATATATTTAATTCAATTATATTAGCTATTTAATAAATATGGACTAAGATTAGATACCAATATTGTTATATTTAGGGGATTATGGGAACTCTAATTCAGCAATACATGAAGACCTCTTTTGTTATGGTCCCCAATATACCAAATTATACATAATTTTCCTTCTCCCCATATGGAAGAGAGACGAATATCACATTGAGGAAATAAGGCGATTTGGTTGAGGAAGATCACAAATCACACCCCTTCGTTTGTGTTCATCAGTACGTTCGTAGTAATTTCGCAACAGTAAACGATCGTTCATAATGGATCCATGTAAATAACCCGAATCCGTGAATCCTAATATTCTGGCATGATGTAGATCTTAGGCTTTTGGTTATTTTAATCTAGAATATTTGCATCTTAATTTTGTTTCGATTTTAGATATGATTTATATTTATAAGAGACTGTTTTTAGTCGCATGACATAAAATGATCCTAAAAGGACACAAGTGCATAGACACATTATCAACCTAAACAACTTCACGGTGGAATAAAGATATAATAAGTTCCAGTATGTGGCACATCCCGCGGTTTACCTGTTCGTCGAAAGTGGATACCTGGTATAAAAAAAAAGATATAATAAGCTTCGTTATAGCGACTCGGCTAGGGCGAAGCTCCAATGTCATTTCCCCTAATTCTGCCTCATGGATCTTTAAGTTTGCAGAAAAGGAACTAACTAGACAAATCCAACAAGACGAATTCTCATAATTGAACCTAGATACTTGGAACAAATTAAAACCTCAACAAAACCTAAAACAGTTATATGGGGCATTTGCTTAGCATGTTCCCTTGAAAGGAAATCAAACAAATTTCTCACTACACACGTGACAGCATGAGGAAAGTGTCACGAGGCAAAGAATATGTGAGAAATCTTAAAACAATCTTTCAAAAGTAATATCAGTGTAATAAACAAAAGGTCACGTGCCATAAAACTATCGAGAATTATAATTTACTGTGTACTTGCAAATAACGAGGCAACGTGTAGCCAAATGACATAAAAAGACCAAAGATATAGTTGAGAATTCTATAAATATCCAACTCATAAGGAAAATAAGCAATATTAAAAACCCTTGTCAAATTCTTGTTCCTCATCTTCAAAATTTTCACTGGTAGCAATCAACATAGTGATACTACTGGGCTTTGAGAGAGAACCAAACGAGCTCACTAGGAATTCGTTCGCTGCGTTTTGAGGACAACAGTTATAAATTGCTTATATTTTTCAATCAAAGTCAACCTTTTTAATTCAATCACATTTTCATAATTACTAATATACTATCTACTTATTATATATACATTTCACGAAACTCATTACTCATCTCATTATAATATCCTTAAAACACACAAAATTTAAAATTTATAGGTGTACTGTTCACTGTATAAGCTTTATAGTCTGTAATTTTCTTTTATGAATAGCTTCATAGTCCATTAATTTTTTTTTCTTTTAGGAATTAAATGCTGTGTTCTTTAATGAATTAAATTCCAACAAAATATGTCTTAACAGTATAAGCGAATTAAACGGTCAACTGCTAAAATGCAATATTCTTTTATGAATTAAATTTCAACAAAACATCTTGCCTTGATAGTAAACGTGAATTAAGTGTTTAACTTTGCAGTTGACCGCTTAATGTGCTCCTAAACGCACATTATTAACTAGGTATGCTTTATTAATTTTTTTAATGCTTTTTATTTTTTCCTGTTTTTAAAATGTTTTATTTGATTTTAGTTTATTAAACTTTTTATTTTTTCCCTCTTTTAAAATGCTTTTATTTGACTTTAGTTTCAAATTTTTAAATGACTTTATACGTACAATTTTTTATTAAAAAAATGACTTTATCCAACAAAGATGTAAATAAGATTTTAAGTTACGGTGTTATTTATATTATTGAAAGAGTCTTACTATATGTACATAATTGTTTACATAATGGATTACATAATATCACACGACACTATATCAATTGTCAATTTAAAATACAGTAAACTTTCACCAAATCTTTTCACTCCACGTCATTTTATATAATTCTTTATATACCATTTTTATATAATAGTACCATAATTCTATATGAAATTCCTCAAAATTTATTAAGCAAAAGTTGTATAATTAGAAGTTGAAAGTATGACAAATAATCTAACTTTTATATTTCGAAAATTTGAAAATTGCATAATTAACTAATTATAGGAATTGTTAATTAAGTATAGTATTTGTAATTTTAATGTTTAATATATATTTTTTAATTATTAAACGATTTTTAGAATAATCACACTTATAATAATAATAATAATAATAATAATAATAATAATAATAATAATAATAATAACGCTTTTTTAACCTAGCGGTGGCAATGAGCCGAGTCGAGCCCCCACGAGCTCCGCTTGACTTGGCCCACGAGCTCGTGGCTAGTTAGCCGAGTCGAGTTTTAGCTCGCGAGCTCGATTTTTTTTATATACCTTTTCTAAACCTTTAAAATATATATATACATTTTCTAAACATTTTT
>CAIGRP010091826.1:0-10807 GCA_903798385.1 Fraxinus cuspidata | reverse complement strand
GATGATATGATGTCCGCATCAAAATGTCTTGAAGCAGATATAACTGGCTATATTATATTAGAAAAATAGCATAGCCTAATTATATTACATACATCATAAGGAGCATGCTCCATCCAGTCAAAGAACTTACCTTAAAACTGATTATGCCAATCGCTCTGAACATCCCGCTCCATGGAAAGTGCAAACCATCAACTTCAGTAATGGTACTATAGCCTTCAAAAAACTCTTTTCAATTAAAAAAATGCCTCCAAAAACAATACCAGCAAAGGTTTTAAAATGAAATTAAGAAAACAAGCTGAAAGTAGTGACCTAACCTCTGCACCAGGACTCGCAAAATTACAGCTACGCCGATATTTTTATTGCAGCATTTTCTCGAATAGTTACAGCTCAATCCATAATGCACCAGAAAAGCCAAAGCAAGAATCAAGAAATTCGATAGAGCAGCAGCAGCAAATTCTTGTCGCAGTTTTCCCACCGTTGACAACAATAAGTGTCCGCTCAAATTCGCTGCAAGTCTGGCGCCACTTTGAAGACTGCAGGCTAATAATCGAAGCGGTGGAGACCCAATTTAAGCCCAATTATCTTCAAGCAGAAATACCCGAAATTTGATCCACAAACGACCTCACATAGAAGAAGGAGAAGAAGAAGCTCAGAAAGTGAACAACGTTACAGTAAATTGTAAGATGAAATTTCTGGAGGGGATGTGATTGAGAAAATGAGGGAAATTAAAATTATTTAGCATGGTGAACCTTTAAGCGGGATTGAAATTTTAAGAGGGAGACATTGTTTGAAATTAGTGTATAATTGTTTTTATATAATATTAATTAAATTATGAATGAATGCATATTTAACCACAATTGCATTTTTAACTAATTAGTAACATAATTTATTTTATAATTTTTTATGTGATACTTCATTATTATTGAAAATCATTTCAAAATTTTTGTTACAGTAGAAAATTATTCATCACTTTTATTTAAAATTAATATCATTACTTATAGCATAACTAAATTTATTAGGTTAATCAATTTATCATGTTAATATCCATAGTCACGTTCTTGTAGTGTCAATTTGATAGTCCAAGAATAATTAATCAAGAGATGGTGAATTAGCTTTTAAAATGATAAAAATGATGCAAACGATATAATTATAGATGTTCGATTCAAATCAGTGATCTACGTTTTTCGTTACCAAATTCTCCATCACGAGGAATACTTTTTCATTATATTGATTGACGATGGTGCAATCAAAATTCTGACAACACTTCTAATAACTTATAAACGAGGAATATCAATTCTTATACAATATTGAACTTTCACGAGACCTCAATATGATCCACGCAGCTACTTATAACTAGAAGCACCAATCGTTATACTATTAAACTTTTACAAGACCTAAATGTGATCCACAAGTTTAGAAAAATGATGTTATAATAAAATTTATCTCTTAATAACTTATACAAATGAATTAAATAATAAGAAAGACCGACATTTCGATGTATAGCAATAAATTATAGCTCAAGTGTCAAACGAAAATTTTGATAAATATGATAATTAAAAATTTGATGTATTCAACGAGAAGATGAAGAAGAAATAAGTGCACAAGTTCAAAAATTTTCTCGAAATATTTCTCCTTTTTAAAGAATATAATGTAAGCTCAAATATTTCTCTCTTTTATACACTTAAAAATTCTTACAATAAGCTCAAAAGATTGTTTGATCTTTCTTTGAAGTCGGACTCTTAAGCTCTTATTTTGGTCTTTCTTTGAAGTTTGACTCTTAAGTTCTTCTTCTTGAATAATTTTATCTTGAATGCTTGGAAGTCTTCGATCTTGACATTCATTGTGGGTCCAATTGATAGTCCTGATTTTGATATTTTGATGATGGATGATGCTAATAGTAACCTACGAACTTCTGAATAATAACATAAATTCAATTGTTAGTAACAAAATTATCTTATTTATTATAATATAAATTTAAGGTATCTAATGTAACCATGTTGACATTTTACACTGACGTTGGTTACACAATAACCAAAAGTGAGTACTTTAAACTTTAGTGTCATAATTGATTGAATTCAATTCTTTTCTCATTCGATTCCTTTTTTTTTTTTTTTGATTACATTTTCAAATATTTTTATATTATTAAGAAAATCCAGTCTGTTCCAATTATCAAAATTTAGTCTAGTCTAGTTCTAAAAAATCTAGACCAAATTACTTGATGCCTTGCTTAATTAGATATTTATTTTTTGTCCCATTATAAAGCAACCAATGAAAATTATTTACTTTGTGACCATTATATATATGTATATACATATATACATATGTATATGTATGTATATGTGTGTGTGTCTATATATATATATATATATATATATTTGACATTTTTAGATAGCTTCTAGTAGTTTTTCCCAAATTTTATTCAGTCAGTGCAATAAATACGAAGTATATGATAAAATTAAGAAACATAAAATTTTTAAGAATTTTTTGAGATAAATATTATTATTCACATATTCTCACATTTTCTACAATTTTCGCTTCATTTGTTTGAGATTTTATATTTTTAGAACATAGAAATAATGTACATATTCATTTTTACAAAATAAAAATTTATTGCGAATAATGTATGCGCTCAAACATCTTCTTGACCCAAAAATTTTGGCCCAAAATTTGATATCTATAGACCCATTTCATCCGGTCTGCAATTATGCCTAGACTAGGTCGACTAGTATCTATTGTGGTTGGTAAATGTATTGGTTCCAACAAAAAAAGTTGGGCCAAAGAGCTGTTTTACCGATCCATTTCATATGGTCGACAATTGTATCTTGTCAAAGCCAACTAATAATTTTCATGGCTTGTAAATATTAAGGCGCCAAATATCCTGCCAAAAAAGTTGTTCCAAAAATAAGACATTCACCTGAATTTGTAAATTGGTTGGGAAATGTGTCTCATTTAGGCCGACTACAATATTATCTTGGTCAATAAATGATAATGCTCGAAATCCCCGTCAGATATCTGGACAAATGATTAAGATATTCATTCACTCATTCATTGTGGTCGGCAAGTACGTAATGTCTAGGCCCACTAGTAATATTTTTTGGTGGGTAAAAAATGTTTTTGGTGGCTAATTTTATATTGGTAGGGAAAGACGATTTTTCACAAATATTTCTATTTGGTCGGGGCAAAACTAGTCGGCAAATGTAAGTCCAACTAAAACATTTTATTAGTCCGAAAACAGTATTTTTGCCGACTAATATTTGGTTGGTTGGGAAAAATGGGTCGGGAAAGCCATCATTTCTTGTAGTGGAAGTATACTTCTCTCAGTTATCAAAATTCCAAACGTATCGCTAAAATAAGAAAATTGCTAAGTGATTCGCAGTCTTTTGAAAGCCGTAACACCACTATTAAAGGAATTAAAATCAGTATTCCATCATTTAATGCTAATCACTAAAACATTTAATGCTTTCTGTCGTCAATTTATATAGAAGAATTTTACAATGGCCACCGATCAGGTTTTTTTTTTTTTTTTTTTGTCTTGAAAAATTATAGTAGTTGGCAAACTTGTCAAAGACGTGATTGTGAACAGTGTGAATAGTGCTAGCTTTTGCCTATAAATTGAAACAGATTATGAAGCGGTAGGTGTGCAAGAAGTGAGCTTGCAATAAAAGAGAGTTTTAAGCCTTTGAGAGATATTGATGATAGAGAGATGTAAAAAATAATAGAGACTCCTGAATGTTGGCTATTATCTCCTTGTATTTAAAAAGAGAAAAAAAAATTATTATAATTCTTCTACAATAGGAGAATCATTCTATACTAGTGAGTTTTTACTCTAAATTAAATTGGGGGTTATCTTTTTCTATTTTAAAAATTTATCGTAGTTCTTCTGCAATAGTGGAATCATGCTATACTTGTGAGTTTTACCCTAAATTAAATTGGGTATTTTCGCAATCAATTTTCTAAAACTGTAAATATTAGAGCCCTTTGATTATCATTGTACTATACACTCGTACATTTAATATTCAAATTAAATGACAAAAAATGATCCTTTTGAAAGTTTGTGTATGACAATGCTATTGGCAATATATCTCATGCATTAGCGATTCGGTTTTCCCAAATTTTGTGGAGAAGAAAGTGGAAAATGAGATATATAGAGAGTCTTGTTTGTGAGCATTAAGTATTATTAAAGAAGATTAAAGACGTAAAATCAAATAGGGTATACAATGCAGTTTATTGCAAGTTGAGGCCTTTGTCATAACAAGTGAGAGATAAGCGTAACATGGCCATAGTGGGAGTCGCAGTCAAGTTGAAGTCATGAAGAAGAACGTTCAATGTTACAATTGTAGAAAATAATTAACCTCAAAATGGACTACTGGCTATGTATTGCAATAGTACGCTCTAAGATCTTTGATTTGATGTATTCTGGGCTCAATTTCATGCTACCAATATCAAACACCAATCAATAATAAAAGGCTCAACCCAAAACTCAAGATTTACTTTGGTTGCCACTTTCTTTCATCCACAAAGGACAAGAATTGAGTAGTTATTTGCAGCCACACATGAAGAGAAACAATAGAGGAAACATGGTTAAACTCAAGTAGAAAGGGAGAGAATAAGTCAGCAGCTACGATTTTCTTGCAAATACGCACATGGCTATAGTAGCTCAAAAGGGTCCATTTATAAACATAGGCTAGAAACAAGTTGGGCAAAAATATGGGATAAATGGGCTAAGACTTATAAGAGCCCTCCAATAAGTGACTTTGGCTGTGAGCAACTTAATTAATTTGGTTGCTTCTAATAGTCCATGTTGTTTTCAGGTCAATTTAACAAATTGTTGTGCTGATCATAATTTTGTTCATTGATCGAGGCTCATGAAATTTAATTCAAACCGTTTTAACAAGATTGCTTGGGATTATTGGGTATCAAAACCAAATAAATCTTCATCTTGATACCCAGTGAACCGTCAAGCAAACAACACAAAATTTCTACTTGCATAATCAAGGTAACTAAATAAAAATGGAATCAGAGACATTACCTGCGTCTCGAACTCGAAACACACACAATACCTGTCACATGTACTATACCTGTCACACGTACTTACCAAATGCTAAGGTCAAGAACGCATTAGAAACAGATATACAATAATCAATCAAGAGCACATAATATGAATACACACCATAATATAATAAATAGTTCTTTTTAATATGTTCAACATGCAAAAAACATCATACTAATACCAAGTTAATCAAGTAAATGGCGAACATATATAACCAATGCATAAATGACCCCAAGAAGAGATCTCACAACAATTATCCTACCCCATTCCGTGCAGTTTGTATCTTGAGAACTCATATATCTCCTTTCATTGCCAACCATACTTACTAGATTGATGTCTCCTCACACCTAATAGGTAAACCACAACATATCCTAAGTCCATAAGATGTTCTTCTATCACTACCTCACCTCTCTCAACCTAGGTAAATTATGAGTCTCTACCTAATAGAAGTGATATGAGTGTCATTACCTTAGTTCACTAGATCAAAATTCCTAACAAATAGAGGATTTCAAATATTTAATCACCTCACCTCTCATAATCCAGATGTGATTCTCCACATCCCCCGTACATATCATCAATGCACCATCAAGCATCTATAGTCCATATTACTAATTAACACACTATTAATGCACATACTAAAATTAACAGACTCCTAGTGTCAATTCTCCAAATAGTAATCCTAATCACTATGCATGCAAACACATTACACACAATAACACGATCCAAAATTATGCAAATGCACACATCATATATATTGAAATATAACATAAAACAATGTACTAGAAACAAGCAATCATCATGCAAATAGAATTTCACACGGATAGAAATGTATTAATCAGGTTTACTATTAATAAACATCGCTCAGGCTACAACTAGACCTAGTGGAAACATTTATCTAACCTTTCACCTTATCTTTCTATTTACCTTTCTTAGGACAATCCTTTATAAAATGTCCAATCTTACCATAACTATAGCACCACTTAACACTCGTACTGGACTTAGACTTATCCCAACTTCTGCCATTCTTTTTACAACCCTCATCACTCGATTCACTATTCGAGTCACTACTGTCTTAATTTCCTACATGACTATTTTGCTTAACGTATCTTCTATCCCTAATCATGTTTACTTCACAACTCTTCTTATCATCTCTTTGAGCTCTAATCTCCATCTCTTTATTGCTAAGAGGATCAATGAAAATTTTAGGTGTTAAAGTGTCCCCCCACCATACTTAAATTGCATTCTTAACATCCTTATACGTGTTAGGTATGTAATTAAACAAAATAATGGTCTTATAGGTTTCAGACATAGTTTCATCATAATTAACAATATCTTGCACACATTTGTTAAAAATTTTCAAATTTTCATCAAAATCCTTTGAAGTATCCATTTCAGAACTAAAAAATCTCTCAAGCAAGTAAAGTTTGTTAGGAATAGACTTAATCAAGGCCTTATATGTTTCAAACACAGTTTCATCACAATTAGCAATATCTTGAAAAAAATTGTTATAAATATCCAAATTTTCATCAAGATTATTTGAACGATCCATTTCAGAACTAAAAAATTCTCTCCAGCAAGTTAAAGTTTGTTAGGAGTAGACTTAAGCAATTATAAATCCTTCAACTATTTTAAAATTTCATTTGTGGTTTCAAGTTTACCACCTTTTTCTAAAACAATATCGATGGTATAAAATAATTGAACTAAAAGTAAGTTCATCATATTCTACCTTTTGTTCTTTTGAAAAATCAGCTATTAGCTTTTGAAATTTTTTGTTGAACCAAAATCTCTCTCATTTTCTGTTGCTAAATTGAAAAATCTCATTTTTCATTGAAAATTCTTAAATCAAAACGTATAGTCATTTTGAACACCGATCAACGAAAATACGAAATTAGGTTACACAAAGTAGCTTTAAGGACACAATATACACCGTTATAGATTCTCAGAGTTTCGTAGGATTTGCGATCTCAAATCAAGGAAAGTCAAATGGATACGGTCTTAATGTTCTAACGGACTAATCAATGCAACATAGAGGTATGTTAAAATAATATTTCTCACATAATACAAGTATCACGCAGTGACTAAATTGACAATTATATCAAAAATGAACAAGCAATTTTAGCAATCAAATCAGTAGACTTCAAACATTTCAAATAGGGCAAATATTTCCTAAGTTCTATCAATAGGAAATGTTTACCTCACACATCAACACTAATCCTAATACCCAACCGACACGTTGGCCTGCTAATACATGAATTTCAAAGAGATAAGCCAATATACAGAGTGGATCAAATTTACGAGTCCGTAATTAAGGAGATATGTAAATTTGCTTCTTTAGAGCCACTACTATTCACCCTAAATTTTTTGTAAATACAGCAACAAGATCAGCCAAAAATTGAATCTTGAATATCGAAAGGAAAAATTATCCATATTCACTGTATAACTAGAAAACAGAAAACAAACACCGACAAAATGTTAAAAAAAACTATAAAGAACAAACTGCCTGAAGAGAACTTTGTCAATAAATGTTGAACACATTGCCATGCATCGAGAAAAGTCTTTGCGTGTCGCTTCACATGTAGCCGACAGAGTGGTCCATCACCCTCATGCACCATTGTATAAGGTGCGCTATAACTTGTAGAGTTTGAATATGCCCTCCGTTCATCCGCTAGGTGAACAATTTGGCCTGAATCCTTATTTTTCAGATTCAGTCAGATTGGTTCTTAGAATTTCAGGCGATTTTTAGATCTATTTTGGCCAGATTTATCACACTTCGAAGTTTTGATACCACTTATCGTGAAAGTACACTCGAAGATCTATGATTCAATGTATTTCGCGCCAAGTTTCAAGCTACCAATATCAAACACCAATCAATAAAAAAGTCTCAACACACAACTTAAGATTCACTCCAGTTTCTACTTTCTCTCACCCACAAAGGACAAGAATTTGGTGGCTATTTGCTACCACACATGAAGAGAAACAATGTTGAACTCAAGCACAAAGGGAGATAATAACAAAAGTCGGCAGCCACTGTTTTCTTGCAAGTAAACACAAGCTACAGTAGCTCGAAAGGAGACATATATAGAAATAGGTTAGAACCCAAGTTTGCCCACGATATAGGGTAAATGGACCAAGACTTATAAGAGACCTTCAATAAATGACTCTGAGCCATGAACAACTTAATTAATTTGGATGCTTCTAATGTTCCATGTTGTTCTTGGGTTGAGCTGACAAATTGATGTGCTAATAATAATTTCACTCATCGGTCGAGGCATATGAAATTTTATTCCAATCATTTAATATTATTTCTCGAGATTTATTGGGTATATAAAACTGAACACTGTGGTTTGAATAATTTGAGTCAAGGTAGAGGTTGTTTCAATTGAATTAATAACTAGACAGCCAACTCGGTTACTCGAGAAAGAGACCAACTCGGTTACTCGAGAGACATAGGAATACAATGATTTATATTGCAACTACAAAAAGTTGTCTATTAGACTTCGGGGGGACACAAATTGTCATATAATTGAAGGACATCTCCTATTAATATATCACCATGTATCTGTTGAATAAATCAATAATTTGCATGCTTAGAAGTCTGGGTTGTCCTAGTCTTTAGGATGTTCAGCTATTTTGTTTCTAGTTTACCTAGTCTACAGTAGTTTGTTTTTGCACCTTGAGTGGTGCCTATTTTCATTCTATTATCTGTTTTTATTTACCTAATATAAAGACTATTTGTTTGATGAATAAAACATTGAAGTACATCCCTTGTTAAAAGCTTCTCTCTTTTCATCAATAACATTGTTCCTTTAATAATTTTTTCTCATTTTTATCAGCAACAGTGTTTTGTCTCTCTTTTATCAGTAACATTGGTATGAGAGCAGCAGATTGTAGAGAGAGAGTGGTATTGAAGTTTGAAATATTGAGAGAGCCAAAGAAAAATGGTACGTGAGAAGGAGTGTACAAAGCAGCTGCAGTTCATTTCTTTTGTAGCAATTGAAAGATGGCTTCCGATAACTTTGTGCAACCTGTTGGAATTTTATGATTCAAAAGCTCTTTGAAAAAGCTCTTATATTCAAACCTTTTTTCTGATCGAGAGGATGTGAAGGAGGAACAAAAACATGTTGCTATATACCTGTTATTGAAGTAACCGGATATTGAAACAAGTCAAAAACATATACTGTGCTGGTATTGTAAACTGACGGAGGAGAAGGAATGAAGATCATATTATCATTCATCATTTCATTCAACATTTCCTTCTACATTTTCATATATCTTGGCTCTATATATATAGCCAAACTTGTACACATAGTCAAAGATATGTTTTACCAACAATTCTATCAACTACCATACTACTCTTACACATTCCATATTAACTTGTATAATACACTAACTTGTCTAACGTTACATCATTTCATAGTTAGACATTAAACAGAAAATATTTAACTAATGTTTAACCAAAAATACAATAGTTATGTGACAACAAAAATGTCACATCTCCAACACTGCTCCTTGACATTTTGTTGTAACCATTAAAAAATTCTTCTTCACATTTCAAGCTGTTTTTTTTTTTTTTACTACAAGCTTGAGGTCCTTTGTTTTCCATTTGATCTGACTCTCTTAGTTGTAACTCTCTATTGTAGTTGTCAACTCTTTTAGCCTATTCTGGAAATCTCGTTGATTTGATGAAGCTGCTGCAGAGGTTTTTGAAATTACCATATTTATACTAAGCATACCGGTATTACACACAACTTACCAGATTTAATACATGCTTACCGATTTTGACAGTTTTTCAATACTTACCGGTATTGCAGTCAGCTTACCGGATGTAAGATTATTGATTCAAATGGAATGAACTTACTAGATTCACACAAGGCTTACCAGTTCTGTAAGAGCTTATCGGATTGACAATGAGCTTACCCATTTTGAAATAAAATACTGAACTTACCAGATTCACATAAGGCTTACCGGTTTTGACAATTTTTCAATGCATACCGAATTCACTCATTTTTCACACTAAACTAACCGTATTTGCAAAATGCTTACCGGTTTTGCTTAATGATTACAGATTTTGATAGTTTTTTCAATGCAAACAGGATTCACTCTTTTTTTTTTTTAGTTTTTTACAGCTTCTTCATCAGCCGTTTTCTTCCATTTTTATAGCTAAGGATCAGTTTTTCAGCTCTGATCTTCAAATATCAGTTTTTCAACTCTGAAACCTTGCAAGCATACTGAATTTTTTCACCATTCACATCATCATTTTGCATTGGATTTTCTTTATTTTTCATCGGCCCTTGACAGCTCCTGTTCTTCTTCATCATTACCAGTATCTTCAGTTTGAGAAATCAGTCTTTAGTCTATGTTTTATTCACAACATTTGACTCCCAGTTCCATAAAGAGCTTTCATCAACCTCGACATCAAGGAATTTTCTCTGCCTTTCTTCATCCCTTAACAGCTCTTGATCTTCTTCCTTTTACAGCTTCTGGTCCTTTTTCGAAGATCAATAGATCTTTGATACCATTTTGGGATTTTATGATTCAAAAGCTCTTTGAGAAAGCTCTTATATTCAAACATTTTTTTATGGATCTAGAGGATGTGAAGGAGGAACAAAACATGTTGCTATATACCGGTTATTGAAGTAACCGGATATTGAAACAAGTCAAAAACATATACTCTGCTGGTATTGTAAACTTACAGAGGATAAGGAATGAAGATCATAGTATCATTCATCATTTCATTCAACATTTCCTTCTACATCT
>CAIGRP010091823.1:0-11611 GCA_903798385.1 Fraxinus cuspidata | reverse complement strand
ATATATATATATATATTTCAAACTCAAGTTTTGCTTCAATTTATTTCTCAAATAATAAAAAAACGAACGATTTAGTTAGGATAAGAAATTTTCTTTCTATTCCCCTGTCATAGATTTCTTTATTCATATTTATTCAATTGGAAGTTAATTCAATTCAAAAATTATGTTTCATATTTTCATAAACCTTTTCAATTTTTAAGTGACAATGAAGAGGAATAACGAGAATTTGTATATTTTTTTTTCGTATTTTTCATTGAGAGGTAAATGAGTAAGTTCTTTTAAGAAATTAAGTGCTTGCTNTTGAGATTTGTTATTATTTTTTTTTCCCGAATATGTGGTTACAAAATAAGAAAAAAATTACGAAAAATTGTGATTTTTTTATTTTATTTAAATTTTTTTTTTTTGAGAAAGAGTGGTTGAAGAGTATGGAAGAAAGTTGATTACCAAAGAATCAAAATCAAACGAGGGCTAAATTTTTTATTTTTTCTTATTGGAATATGAATAAGGGTGATGACCTATGTAGAAAAAAGTGATTGAACGTAATCCGCAAATCATGGAAGTTGAGGTCACTTATATCTCGTGACTCTGTAATATACTTTTAAAAAAAGATATATTAAATGCGTAATTAAATTTTTTCTAACACAGCTAACTAACGATTCATCTTACTCGTGACACACAACATTATATCACGTGATATTCATATACGTTACATAATTACCGTTGCATCCTAACAATTCCATTACTGATGCCAAATTCCAAATAAGTCATAGCTAACATTTAAAATTATCTTTTATAAATTTAATTAATTTTTTAAAGTTTAAATTTTTCTTTATAACTTTAATTTATTTTTTCCTGTTTATTCTTTAATTGTTAGTTACACAAATCCATCTGTATTTTCTCAATTGGCAAAAGTAATGATGAAGAAAATAGCCCCAAACCGAAATTAATTATTATTCCTTAAAAATATAAAAAATATAGTAATGCTTCTACCCGTAAATAGAATAAGTAAATATTCATTACATATAAATGCACAATAACTTTCATTCTTTACAGAATGATACCAATAACTTTTATTCTCTTTATAGAGCTTACTGTACACGTCACATTTTTTGCCACGCTTAACAAACGTAAAAGTTAATTTTTAATTTTCAAATATCTACTAACCACTTACATTTTTTCTTATATTCTTATTTCCAACTTTCACCCATGAAAAGATTTTTCATAAAAAATTTACTTATAAGTAAATATTTTAAACACGTTGTAAATCTTCAGGGATAAATAAGTTACCAAGTATAAAACTATTTAATATTAAGAAGGGAAAATAAAAACACCGAAAGAATAATTTGGACATATTCGGTTCCCTCTTTACTCTGTAATGTAGGAAATCAAGCCTACGTTAGGCTCATTATTTCTAGGTGTTTATGAATAGACTGGCCACGAATAATTTCGATTTAATTATTTTCTATCCACAAATTTTATACGACGAAAAAGACTAAGGGCTTGTTTGATTGAACCAATTTTCCATTTCCACACAATTGTAGTGTTTGATAGACTTTTTTTCTCTAGAAAATGTTTTCTTCCCTCAGCCCCCACGCGCCTATTTTCCAGCCAATTGAGGAATTGGTTTTCTTTAGGTTTTGATGGGAATCTGTTTTCCAATTTTTTTTTTTGGTAATTGAAAAATATTCTAGACACAATGGTAAAAAAAAATTATCACTTCTATTGATAATCTCCATGTAAAACAAATCAAAACGAATGATATTCGGTATGCTTTTTTTTGGCAATTGGAACAAATGCTAAATCCAATGGTAGAAAAAAATTATCATTTTAATGGACAATTTTCATGAAAAACGGACACCAAACTTTCAACATTTTCTAAGTGAAAAATTATACCAATCAAACGCAATTAATTACAATTCCCAATAAAACAATTTTTAGGCAATTCAATTCCTTAAAATTCTTTTTCTTTCCATCTATTTTCCACATTTACAATCAAACGGACCCTAATTTATTTCACTTCTCGCTTATCTCTATTTATAAACTATAAACACATCGTCTGACAATTTATTGTACCAAAGTGTAAAATTACTCACAAAAGTAGGGGTGATATGGTAAATTAGTAAAATTTGGATTCGGACAAGAAATAGAGAGACAGCCAGGTTATCGTATCACTGTCCAAACGAAAGGCTTTAATTCCCAAATACTCAAATCAAAATGCAGATTTGGATGTAAGAAGTAGACAAGCTCGCGGTGTTCAAGTGTCGTGCATGCATTTCATTTTATGAACCTGTTTCCTTTGCATGCACACACGCTTTCTCTCTCTACTCCACCTCCGTCTCTCTCTCTACACATACATATCTATTTGTACACTCATATCTATATCGCTGCATCCTCTGTCAATTCTTATTTTAATTTTAAACTCTGCCAAAAGTAGAGCCACTGACCACTGCCCGCCGCCGCCGTTGGTTTTTGCCTCTTCCAGATTCACTCCACCGACCGCCTCCCGTTGGTTTAGAGACTGACTTATGGGGACGTCATGTTGCGTAGATTTGAACAAGGTTGAGTTTTTTTCGATGTTAATCGCTTTGGGATGTGGAATTAATTTAGTTTTTTTTTTTTGTGGAGTTGAAATTTTGATGAAAAAAATTTGATCTGGGTTTTTGTAATAAGATTCCTTTGATGTGGTTTTAGGGTTTTGATTTTGATTTTCTGTTGAAGGTTCTACAGTGATTTTGAGTAGAAAGATTGAATTTTAAGAGAAATGGGGTCAAAGATTTGCATGAATGAGTTTTGCCGTGCAACGACGTCGTCGGAATGGAAGAAAGGTTGGGGCTTGAAATCAGGTGGATTTGCTATTCTCTGTTACAGCTGCGGGTAATTTCTGGATCCCAATCTTACCCTTGTTCGATCAAAATTTTATCCACTACTATCCGGTTGAATTCATAATGTGAAGGGTAGTTTGGGGATATGGAATTTGATCCAAAAATAACGCACAGCAAGAGATTTTTATGTTTTATCAAGGATTTTTGCTTGCATCCCACACTGAATATTTTCTATATTTAGGATTTATTATTATTATTTTTTTTTTTAGCATTCCCTTTTTTCACATTTTTTTTCTATTTTCCTTCGGGGTTTTTGATTCTTTTATCGTGTACTTGTTTGAAGCTTCAATTTTATATAGGATCTTGATAAATTTGTGGCCCATTATGGTTATTCCATTATAATCAAATTTACATCCAGGTTAATCAACTCCATGAAGATTTTTAGACATGGAACAACATAAATTAAAAGGTTTAAAGTTGTAGTTTGCATTTGCATAGTGCCATGATCTTCAAGTCTAACACTGGCTATATGTTGTATTACATTCTCTATTTCCGTTTTATGTTCTTCTTGAAAGAAATGGGAAATATCACATTTAAGCTTTGGTCATCCATTCTTTTATGTAATGTTAGTTGATGAGACGAGGAGGGTGAAAATGAACTGAAGTTAAAATGGAATTTAAGAATCCTTTGAGTCCTTTTCTTTTCTTTTAAATCCCTTTTGTCAACCGAGAATTCCCCTTGCTGTTGACCTTTCTGCATTCTCGTATACATCAATCTCATTTGTAATTCTATAGAGTTGAGGGTTGCTAGGGCTTCCGCCATGGATAGGCTCTCCCTGACATCATGGTCCACAATATTCTTGTAAGAAGCTTAATAGGATAACAACCAGGTCTTCATCGTCAACCTCCATTTGTACATTTTTAAGATCCTGAATGATGTTGTTAGAATCATCAATATGGTCTGAAATGTTCTTCCTGTGCTTCATCTGAAATGCGTGCAGTCTCATTTCAAGACCTGTCTGTTGGCCAATGATTTGGTCATTTTCAATTGCTCCAACAAGTTTACGGCTGCACTCTTCCTTGGAGATTTCTCTTGCTCATTAACTTATCAAAATCCAATTCTGCAGAATTCATGATTCTACTTCCAAGAGCTTTAATTTGTTGTGAAAATGCTGAGAAATCGATATGGAATTGAAGAGCCACCAACTCAAGATTGAAGACGAGAGCAAGCATTAAAAGCAAGAAAAACAGAGGACAAACTTTCATAAACAATGTAAAGAGATGACAATGTGAACATGTATGCATGGTCATAATAGATTGAATAAAAGAAGAAATCGTAATATACACTTAAAAGCAGAGGTGCTAACTAATCGAAGATAAATTAAGAAAAGACCGACTAAGTTGGACAGAGCTGCATGTGAAGGAGTGTGATTTGAACTTAAATTTGTTATAAGTAAAGATCAACTAAGAAGAGTTTTACATTTATCTGAAGGAAAAGAAATATATCGAAGAGGACTTCAAAAAAAAAAAAAAGGAATTGGAGTTTCATTTCTATTATTCCGTTGGTTCATTTTTTATGTGGTGCAAAATCATTTAGAATATCGATTTTCCAGATATTCTTCTTGCTACTTATTTGATGTGCATTTCAGATCTGCTTATGAAAATTCAGTTTTTTGCGAGTCATTCCACCGAGAGGAATCTGGTTGGAGGGAATGCAGAGTCTGTGCGAAGGTAATAATAGTTAGATGTGTACATCTATTGTTATGCATTTTCTTTCTTTCTTTCTTTTTTTTTTGGCAATTTCTAATGTTTTTGAAATTTATTGGCAGCGCATCCACTGTGGATGCATAGCTTCTAAATTTTTACATGAATACATGGATTTTGGAGGTGTAGGGTGCATAAACTGTGCAAAGCGTATGGAAATTAATTTAATGCAATCAATGCAGGTATCTGGTTATTTGAGCTTGCAAAATGCTCTGCGTTGCAATGAGAATCTTGAATCTAAATATGTTTTGATTGTTTGTGCACATTCCTGGCTCATTCTGTATGCTAGCTTAGAGTATTTATACTATTAATCAATTAGGCTCAATTACATCTACCACGTACGGTACTTAAATATATCCAAATATGTTCCTGTAGATCCCTGGTGGTGCCATTCCGAATGGCACATTTGTTACAAATGGTATTGGAGATGTGCATCCAACGGCTGTCGAGAGTAGAATTAATGATGAAAATTTTAGTATGGAGAGGCTACTGCAGTTGACCAAGACTGTAGGGGCCAATGAACCTGGACAAACATTTCACTCTCATAAAGGAGAAACCGTGGAGAGGAACAGACACTTTGTGAATCGTACCCAACGATTGGGTGAATCATCTGCATATACCATGACAGACAATTGCAGGCCTAAACAAGGGGTTAAGGATGTTTATGAATCCATGTCACAGACTCATCCAAACATCTTTTTGAGCACTCCTTTAGGTGGTAACAGCTCTGGTTTACCTTTTGCTGCCGGAAACGTAGAAGGAAGTGAACAGAGCAAAGGCTCATCCGCCCATGGGCAGAGGTCACACAATATTTTGCTGAAACCACCTGTATTGGTCTCTGAGCAAAACAAAGGAACTGCGCGCATTGCAAGGCCTCCTGCTGAAGGAAGGGGCCGCAATCAGTTGCTTCCTCGATACTGGCCGAGGATTACAGAGCAAGAGTTGCAGCAATTATCTGGAGAGTATCCATACTAATTTCTTCTGTATTATCACCATGCTATCCATTTAATTGGTTATGACATAAATTTTTTCAATTTGATGTTAGTTATTCGATATTCTTTATTTTATATCTGCTATTTACCTTAATTGTCATCTTTTAGTTTGAAATCTCCTATCATACCGTTGTTCGAAAAGGTTCTGAGCGCTAGTGACGCTGGACGGATTGGTCGTTTGGTTCTTCCCAAAGCATGTGCTGAAGTGAGTTTTCATTTTGGCCTCAGAAATGACCCGTACAAGGATGTAGTTTTAAACTTGGCAACTTACCCACTTTTTTATTTTTGCTTTTCTCCTATTATATTATATTTTATTATATTTTATTTTAAACTAACGTGTTCTGCAGGCGTATTTTCCTCCTATTAATCAATCAGAAGGTATACCAATTAGGATTCAGGACATAAAGGGGAATGAGTGGACATTTCAATTCCGATTTTGGCCCAATAATAACAGCCGAATGTATGTTTTAGAGGGAGTAACCCCTTGCATCCAAAGTTTGCAAGTACAAGCTGGTGACACAGGTATCCTAAAGATTTACTTTATTGTACTTAACAGTCTCTTTTATAATCCTGAGTCTGAAACTTTTGCTTGTTTTCTTCCTCATTTAGTTTTTGTGGTTCTATAACTGCTACTTATGGTGAATTTTCTCGCTACAAACCCACAGACTTTATTATTAATTTTCCTCTCTTATTACTGATGTCAATGATAATCAATAATCTGTGACAAAACTTCCTTGTACTATTTTTGGAACATTTCTCCTCTTTTTTCCTTGACCTTTGGGTCACAATTAGTGGTTGTTTGAGATAGAGTTACATATATCCATATTTTGATGTAAATAATTAGTTCTCTCTTCACTTTGTACGGTCATTGGAGACGTATGGTAGGAATATTGTAATCTCGAGCATGTACATGCTAGTCAGTATTCGAGATAATCTGCTAAGTCTCCCATTTTCTATGTTCGGTAACCATTTGATGGAACCTAATGCCCTTCTTGACATGCATTTATTTGTCTTTTGTTAGTCACATTTAGCAAGAGAGATCCTGGGGGTCAGCTTGTCATAGGTTGTCGGAAAGCAGCCACCATTTCTGATATGCAGGTAGACTTCTTATTTATTGGTCTGCTCTTTGCTTGTCTTTTTTGATTTCTATTTTATTAGCTGTGTTAAATATTTTATGCATAACTCAAATGCTAACAAGTAGGGTTCCCAAACGCCTACCATTCCACATGGTGATTCTTCAGGAGAAACGTCAGTTTCTGGTCATACCGATAACCTGCTTCCAGTAAGTTGGTCCCTTTCTATCATTTGGGTGTTAGAACTTTTATCTTTTTAAAACTTGTGTCAATTGAGATTGCCTTGATTTTCCAAAAAATGATAGAATGGAGGCAGAACAAGTGATGATTCTATGCAACGGCCTACGCCGATTTTAGAGAAGAAGAAGATGAAAAACATAAAAAATAAGAGGTTTCTTATGCATAGTGATGAAGCTATGGAGCTTAGAGTCACCTGGGAAGAAGCGCAAGAGTTGTTCCGTCCATGTCCAACATCCCACCCTACGGTTGTCATGATTGAGGATCATGCATTTGAAGAATTTGAGGTTAATAAAGTTTCATTTAGAAATCTTTTCTTTTCTTCTTTGATATCTGGTTGTTGTTCGTATTTTCTTTAAACTTTGATTAATGCTACACTAGTCTAACTCCAGCATAATTTTAATGTGCTTTAAGCGTTTATTCTATTTTTGTTATTTAGGAACCACCAATTTTCGGAAAGAGGACATATTTTACATCTTCCCTCTCTGGGTAAGGATCACTATAATCTTTTTGATGAAGTAACTAATTCTCCAGATTTTATTTTTTAACCTAAATGTGCACATTATATGAAATGATTAAGAAAAGATGTGCAATTGCACTCTTCCTTAGTTTTCTATGATGTCAAAAATGAGATTTGTCTTAGACAATCAACTAGTTCAAATGTTGTTTTATAATGGTAACATGTACCATAAACCGGCTATGTGTTAGATTGTAATATGCCATATAGATCTGAAAATATTTAGTACTCTTTTCAGGGAGCAGGAACAATTGGTTCAATGTGACAGTTGCTCAAAATGGAGAAGGTTGCCTTTGCATGCTCTTCTTTCTGCAAAGTGGACGTGTTCAGAGAATATATGGGACTCAAACAGGTCTACAGATCTTGATTTTTTCACTTAATTTATTCTTGGCTTAAACAATGTATTAAGTGAAGATTTTATTAAACAATGTGAAGTTTTTTGGTGAAATAGCTGGAAATTTTGCTAGTAATATAACTGTTGAAGCATCAAAGTAATTGAGCTAGAAATACAGGTCAACCATCCACAACCTTATGTGCATCTCGGTCGAAGAAAGAAAAACGTGATAAAAATCAATGTGAAGTTTTTCGGTGAAATAGCTGGAGATTTTGCTAGTAATATAACTGTTGAAGCATCAAAGTAATTGAGCTAGAAATACAGGTCAACCATCCACAACCTTATGTGCATCTCGGTCGAAGAAAGAAAAACGTGATAAAATAAAGACGTAAACTTATCTACCCCCTCTCCAGTTCCTCTCCAGAGGGGAAAAAAAAAAAAGAAACCAGAGTTAACTTACAAGTTCAGTATTACTTTTGTTTTCAGGCGTTCGTGTGCTGCTCTAGAGGATATAAATCCAAGGGATCTGGATGCTTTCTTTAGAGTTAACAAGGGTATCAACCAGGGTACTGTTTCGTTTGTAGAAACCTTTCTTCTTGTCTCTCACACATACGCACATAGCACATGCATGAATGCACCCATGAAGAATAACACAACGGCCCCAAGTGCATGTTTATTACATAGTACTATGCAGGATTGTACTATATAATTAGCAAAATTTTATCTTTTTTCTTTCTTGGTACCGTTGAGTGCTAACCAATTCTTCCTACCTTACGAAGGGATTAACTTAGGTTTTACAAAATGTTTATGGGATTGAAGATGATGAGTGATCAGATATCTTAATTCCCTGTCATTGTGAATGCATGTCATGCTAAATGAAATGTGTTTGTTTAAGGAAAAAGTTGGTTTACATGCCCAATTACTTGCCTAAGAAATGTGGGATCTGGTACAAAATTTACAAGAAATGCTTGAACCTATATCACTTTAACGGGGATCGTCGTTACTTTCCTATCACTAGTAGTAATGTTCTCATTTTTGTTAGACCATGTGGATTCTGATCACTACAAATTTTCCCTCTATTGCTGATTGACCTATTATTAGGTATTTTGGTTTCAGGAGTATATTTTGCCCATGTTTGGTAGAGATTCTTTAAAACTCTTTTTTCCCCAAACTCATTTTCATTCTTTTTTGCTTAATTCTGCTCTCATATTTGAGATTATGGCTTAATCCATAACAAGAAGATGCAATGTCCTTGAGACCTGTGTTTCTGTCTATGAAAGCTCGGATAATCTCTAGGGGAACACAATTTCTCTCTTTTCAAGTCCTTGATCCTTCATAGGTACATAAACATTCATGTCATGCTTCCTACACTCCACATGAATTTAGCAGAATCTGGCATGGGTAGTTTAAGAATTCTAGCTCATTCTATATGACGAAGCGACAACTAATAGATTAGACTAGGATGCTTAAATTTGTGTCATTCGAGTCACATAGGCCTTGTATCCCACGTCGTCGTCCATTTTAAGTATGTGGAGTGGGTTGCTGCAACATAATCATGTTGCTGTACATGGAAGCTTCACTCATTTCTGGAACTGTTCAAATGCATAAGATGGGCTACTTCATTCTAGGTTATTTATAGTGGGGGTTAGTGCATATGTTCTTATAGAATCTTCTATTACTTTCTGATCCTGTAAGTGCATTCTCGGTACACAATACTAGATAGGACTAGACTATTTTGTGAACAAAAGTTTGGCTTTCTTTTCTTCCTTGAAACTATCCAGCGTCATCCAATCTTTGCTACCAAACATGCCATATTAGTTTATTATGGATTGAGTAGTTCTGTAGCTACTTTTATCAAGGAATGGGATTTCCATAACATTTGTTATTTAATGGTTTCCATGTTAATGCTACAATGAGAACCTTATGCATCTACACCTTGCTTCTGTTTTATTATGCCTTAATGGCCTCTTCAATCAATTTCAGATTTTGATTCAACTTTTCCAACCAATCAACATTCATAAATTTTCTTGAACTTTCTTCGTGTTTTCAAGATTCTAAGAGGTGAAGAATTGCAGATAACAGAGCACCCAAAGATGGGGAGCCTTCTGGCTTAGATGCCTTGGCAACTGCTGCCGTTCTGGGAGACAGCATGGGTGAGTTGGGAGAGTCTTCTGTTGGAGTCACTACAAAACATCCTCGGCATCGCCCCGGTTGCTCGTGCATTGTCTGCATTCAACCTCCAAGTGGGAAAGGTAAGCATCAGCCCACGTGCAAATGCAATGTTTGCTTGACAGTTAGACGTCGCTTCAAGACACTCATGATGCGTAAGAAAAAGCGACAATCGGAACGGGAAGCTGAGCTTCTTGCCCTGGCCAAGGAAAATGGTCCCTCAAATGATGATATTGAAAACGAAGAAATTGCTGGACATGCATTGCTGCGTATGATTCAGACAGAAAATGCAGCCGGTACGAGTGGAAATCAACTGGAGTTGGCGGAGACCAACAAGGGACAACTCGACTTGAATTCTGATCCTCATCATGAGGACAACATGCTCGAAGAGGCTGCTGGGATGAGCTTGACGGCCCTAATCAATGCAGCTAGCCTTCCTTTGGATATGTATTTTGGACTGAATGGAGTTGGTCCTGGTTTGCTTCCGCAAGCTGCTGACGAGAGCAATGGATATGGTGAAGCGGGCATCGCATCTGGTAATGAGGCGCGGAAGAAGTGTGAAGATGGGTAATTTGAGAGACCCCTCTTGAGTTGTATAATTTCTGTTCCTATTTTACCTGATAGACTACAGATTTATATTGTTAATCTATAGATGCATCCTTTCGTAAACTCAGAATCATCTTTTAGCCTGTTATAGTCACAATCCTATAGTTTGTATTATGCACCTTCAAAGTGGAAACAATGGAGTTGATTAAGGGGTTGTTTGATAATGTTTTTGATAAAAGTTTTAGCAAATGTGTGGGAGATTCATTTACAAAAAATAATAGAATCTCCACTATAATTTCTCCATTACAATATAGAAGAATTGAAAAATTTAGGAATGCATATGAAATATATAATATTTCAGATTTTACAATAAAATAATTTATTTTCAAAAATTACTACACTTCACACACACACATTATTATTATTATTATTATTTTTTGGGTTGGATTAAATGGATTCGAATATGATATTACAACTTATTGTTCTTCCTTGCACTGTGTAATTGTTCACTTATTGATTATCTAGAATGTTTTCAACTGATAATTGAGTTTTCGAATTTAGAATTAATGGAAATTTCATCATCTTGCACAAACTCCTCTTGATTTCTGTTTTGTAAAAACATTCTGTATATTTTACGAATTTATTATAGTATCATGTCAAGTACAAGGATGACATTTACTCACCTGATCCATTTATGATGATTAAAAATTAGGGTTTGTTTGTTTTCAAGCCATTTTCAATTTTCAGTTTTCGAAAACACTGAAAATACGATTACTTATGCCATGTTCTCTTTACTATTTTCATGCCGTCTTCTGTTTTCAATTTTTCAAAACAATGAAAACACGTTCTTTTTTCCGTTTCGAAAACGAATTTTTGAAAAAAAAAAAAAAATTGGCTTGAAAACTCAAAACGTCAAAATGACGTCTTGAGTGTTTTTTATTAGCCAAAACACAGAAAATTCTGAAAACAACAGGAAACGACCCTCTTTGTCCATGACTGTGCGTGAGAGCCAAAAGAATCGCTGCCTTCTTCCTCGACGATCGACCACCACCCGCCACTGAGACCACCAGAACCCACTACCATTTAAACCCCCTCACCTCCAGGGGCGGACGCAGAAGTTGAAAGTTAGGGGGGTACAATCGAACTTGCAAAAAAGTT
>CAIGRP010091821.1:0-19988 GCA_903798385.1 Fraxinus cuspidata | reverse complement strand
AGGGCCAACTTGATCCTCTTCCCCAAGGGTTGCGCGTGCATGGGCAAAAAGGTCACACCACCGTTAACTATAGCCAAAAAAGATTGTCGACGGAAGATAACACTCTAGTGAGAAACAATACAACTAGATACATCTAATTCAAAGAAGGGCTTCACCAATTATATATCAGCAAAAAGGGAACCCGATAAAAGACTCCTAAAAGCATATCACCGTTTATTTTATCAGGTAATGAAAGTTACCCACAAACTATAAGCAATGAACAGATAAGCTCCAATTCTGACTAGATGAATACATGGTTCAATTAAAACATTTAGTAAATTAGATTTCTTAGACAATAGAGGTTATAACGGATTGACAAGATAACTTTCGAAAAGATACTCGAGTCAGCTGTGACGGCAACTAATATGATGGGTGCAGGTGGATTTTCACTTATTGTCGGTGACGCAATTTGCAGAAAAAGTGAACTTATCTATTCAACTAAAGGTAATAATCTTCCTATAGTTCCAGATTTACACTATTCCTTGAACACCACTATTTGTAGGCAAATGCCAAATTTTAAATGAAGGGAGTATAAAAAGATAGCCAGAGGGAAGAAAAGAATATTGGTTATGTTCATGAATTTCATCAAGAATGACAATGCAAGACCACCACCAACTTCACAACTTATGTAATAAAAAGTTCACGAAAAAGAAAATGGGCAATCTTGACGTAAATCATTCGTGTCTAGTATGACAGATGTTTAGTTAAATGTGAAATACAAAATCAATATCAATACGCAACCCACGGAAACAGAGCCACATGTTACTTGGACCCTGTATTTATGTCAATTAGAGGAACATTTTCAAATGTTTGATTCGCTAGCTCTCTCAAAGTTCTGTGCAGTGATACAAACAGTTAAGTTAATCTGAAAACTTAAGAAGACCTAGGGCTTAATCTGAAACTTGCAGAGGGTAAAGTTATAGAGAAAAAAAAAAAATGGGATACAAGAATGAGAACAGATAAAATGCATTTGGAGCTTCAGAAGCATAGAAAGGTGAATTGGAGATGCAAGAAATTCTATGTTGGCTCTCAATTATGGCATTATCTAGGAAGCAACAGCATAGCAGAAGCATATGATAAAGCAGTGGGTCTATCTAAAACCAATTCATACACAGTAATTCACGAGGAAAGTAAACTATGCTCTCTAGTATCACCTCTAATTTCTTTGTCGTCATCTTCTTCCTTTCCACTCTTCCCTTTTCTTTCATTTTTCACCTCAAGCGACTCAAACCATGATCACCTTATAAAATTACTTTGATACAAAAATGTATGCATTCACATGATTGCAGCTAATGAAGTACAAGCCAAAATATAAGCATGACAACTCAAAACAATATCCTACAATTTACATATCGATGCTGTTACCATTTCAGAGAAGCTTATATCATATAGATCCTCCTCATGCTGCCAATCATCCATGCTTAAATCAGGCTGTGGACGACTACAATTTGCATAGAGCCATTGACCTTTCTCAATTTTCCGACAATTGGGACACTGCATTGCACCCTTACTATTGAATGCAGAACCTATACAATCTGTACAGATCATGACAAGATAAAAGTAAATGAAAAATAAAATCCAGATGTCTCAATATCTTGATAAGAACTAATTAAAGAAAGAGAAAAAAAAGAAAAAAAAAATTTGTGACCAACAATTGAAAAAAAGACACAAGTTAAAGAATTCGAAGATGCATTAGAAATGTTTTTAGTTTAATGGCAAAGTAGTCAAATAGTGGTTTTTAATATCATACAGAGTGAATAATGAAAAGCAAGCAAGCATTTCAAATCGTGCAGGAGTTGTTTGACTACTTTAAGTAGCACAATCAATTTAACACCCAAAATAACATCTATAGAAACCCCAAGGGTAAAAAATGTACTGGAAATGTGTTCATATGTTGACGTAAACAGAAAATTGCAAATAACAATTCTAGTTCTAACAATGATTGACTACCATATACTCATCCTAGTTACAGAGCAAAAATGGAAAGTAGAAGCCAATATACAGACAAGCATTTGTTCAGCAACAAAGCTTAGCGTTACATCGTTTGAATAAAAATAAAATTGCAATAACTAATTGTTCTCATGTGTTGTTATAATTTTTTAATCATTTTCGAAAATTCAAGCGGCTCATTATAATTTGTAAAACATTACAACTACTTCATACTATTTTCAAAAGGCTGGCATCGAGTAAATCACCTAAAACATCAAACACAAATTCCATAGAGGATAATCCCAGACAGTACCCTCTCAAAATCCCAGTTCATCAAATCACCACAGAGTCTTAAGCTAACAACCTATAACTTGATTATTGTTGTGGCAAACACTCATCAATTTTTCCAATCAGCAAGTAACACTTGCACCACCATTTACCTCTCAAATCCAAAATTTACAATTCAAGAAAAAAAAATTGAGCAAAAATAAAATGTCGAGTTAAAGCCCACAGCAAAAAACCGCATAATTCCAGCTAAATTTAGGCTTTCTGACTGAATTAGAAACTCCACTGAAATGCAATATCAAAATTCAAAAGTTGCCGCTACATTGAGGCATATACAAATGCTCAGATCTCGATAGTTTCCGATCAAATTAAAATATTTGACTCACCAAGGTGGAATTGATGACCGCATTGAAGCTTGGCCCAAGATCTCTCCCCATTATCCGTCACTGCCTCTAAGCATATCGAGCACAACACCGCAACCGGCGTCCCCTTCCCCCTACCTCCTCCTCCGTCATCCAAAAGATCACCATCACCCAATCCCATAATTCAATCACCAATTTCCCAAAATCCCCAATTAATTGCTTCAATCTCAATCACTCAAATCAGTAGTTAACACAGAATTTTAATAAATTAAGATTGAATTCAAATTATTTTTTAGATAATTTCAAATAATTTATGAAATAGAATATAGAAGTTCGGACTGTTGAGAGAGATGATGTTAAAAAATTGTTTATTTCTGTATTCCTAAATTCTCTCTCTACTCACCGCCTGGTTTAACGGCGTCGTATTTGGTTTCTCGTTTTGAGCATTTTAAAATTAATTTAAGGACAAGATTTAGTGACGGTTAACCGCTGTCTGAAATGGCAATACTATGGACGGCTGTGATTGGTTGTCCGTTTCACCGCACTAAACAAGATTTTCAACAGTTACTTTTACCAATAGTCCCTCAAGTATATGCAGAATTTCATAAAGGTCATTAAAATATTTTTCTTACGTATGTAGTCACTAAAGCTAATAACAGTTTCTCTATTGACCACTTGATTTGTTGTACCATGATACATATTTGCACCTCAGCAGATCACATTTTTTAGGGATGGTAGCAAAACGGGATGGAGGCAACCCTTTCCATTCCTATCATTTTCAAGAGTCGCGTTGATATGGGGATTAAAAATATCCAGTTTACTTATTCATTTAACTTGTTAATAGAAAATAATAATCGAGACGAACATTGCATTATTTGTCCTCGTCCCAGTTACTAAAAGGGGTTGAACGGTTAATTTCGCCATCCCTATATTTTCTTAGGAAAATTGAGGATGTACATAATTTGTTAAGGTAAATATGTGTACACAATATCAGATATATTCACAAATAAATATCTTACACGTCTTTCATTTTTGCTCGTCCAACTTCTATTATGTCAAACCTAGCATACATATTTCTACTTTTTAACTCCATATTTTTCAAAAAAATTACTTTTTACAAAAGTCATTCTAAAAAGAGAAAAAGCCCCAAATACGGGAAATTTTTGACTAATTTCTTTGCCAAAGTTAACGTAAATACTTCAAATGAATGCATACAAAGTGTTGTCTGTAAACATTTTCTGTCAAAACTGTTTGTACTTATGATTGCTAAATGTATGGGTGCGAAAAGACAATGTATTTTTGGTTGAATATGTTTGTTATATAGTTGAAATTGGTGACCTTCTCAAATGTCATTACATCAACCCTTCACCAAATCCTTCATCACTTTCCTCTTTATAGAATACAACCACATGCAGGTTGCCAATTAACTTCTTTTATTATTATTTTTTATTTTAGTTGATTTATAGGAGCAAAAATTTCTTAATTAAGCTTACTATTTTCATTTTTTTTCGTTTCACATTACACTTCCTTGCTTTACATAATCGATATATTAATTCTTCGATAACGAGAGATGACAGAATATTAAGAGTAGCTATTATTTTTAATTAAACTCCTCAAATAACGTCCCTAACGAAAACGTATATTATGGAGAGGGAATGTAGAATGTAATAAACTACTATATCGTAACATAATTATGAAAATTAATACCTAATCGACAACTTAAAATGAAAATAAAATTAAACGAGTGAGATTGAAAAGGTGTCACAATTTTAGTGACCGTGAAATACATAGAAAATAAAATGAGTGACGAGAAATTAGATTAAGAATACATAAATAAGAAATATCATATTCTAAACAAAATATCAAATGGCATTCAAATGACTAAGAATTTGGATATTTTCTATTGCCTGAGGTCGTCTAAAATAAAATACGAGTAGTAGAATTTTATAATTATGTACGACACAATTCCACTTTGATTGAGCCTTGATCGCCAAAATCGAGTCAAATCATTTTAGACCAGTAAAACACTTGCTATAACTCATTTCATAGTCATTATTCCTATTTTTAAAACACTTGTTATGTTTAAAATAAATTCAAAATAGACTATTAAAAAAAATATAAATATAAATACTTTATCGTAATAAAAGATTATTTTCGTCAAATAAAAGATATTTCTCACCTCTACTCTTCCTTCAAGTTCTCACCATCCTAAATCCTTCCGAACTCGGAAACTCCTCTCCATCTCTTCTCTTCTCTTCTCTTCCATATATACACAAATCCTCTTCCTACGTTCAGTTTTTGTATTATCACATCCAAAGAGAAGAATTTTTTGAGTAAAGGGTAGTTATCTGCAATCATGTTGGTTTATCAGGATCTTCTTTCTGGTATTCATCTACTTTCTTCTACAATATAACTCTAGTTTTTTGGAATTTGAGTTTTTCTGCAAAATAATAATCAATAATGTCGTCATAATAATGAATTTATGATTGATTTTTCAGGCGACGAGCTTCTTTCCGACTCATTCCCCTATAAGGAAATCGAGAATGGCATGCTGTGGGAAGTAGAAGGGAAGGTAGGAGATCTGTATATGTCCTTTTCTGCTTCCTTCTGATATTATGTGTAACAACTCGAGCTGCCTCTGCCCATCTTACCCCTCTCGGCTTTGTGTCATGCACTCGGGATTCGAATCAAAGACATCTAACTCCAATTGGTACTAGGATTCCACTCAAAGTCGAGGTTTTGGGTTCGAATCTGGATAATGCGGTAGAAAGCCGTGAGGGTATATGTATGATATAACGGTTTGGACCTAGTTCCATTACATTATGTAACTCTCATTTGTAGAGAAGAAATTTGACAAAATCTATACTGTATTCCTTATTAATAGTGGGTTGTTCAAGTAGCAATCGATGTGAATATTGGGGCCAACCCTTCTGCAGAAGGTGCGGATGCAGATGAAGGTGTTGATGATCAAGCTGTCAAGGTTGTCGACACCTTCAGGCTTCAGGTTAATTACGAATGTGGATTTGCAGCTGTACTAATTTTTTTATTTTTTTTTATAGAGCAATGACTCAATTCTTTGTAATTGTTTCCAGGAGCAACCGGCTTATGACAAGAAGCAATTTGTTGCATATGTGAAGAAATATATCAAGAACTTGACACCTAAATTGGATTCAGAGAAGCAAGAATTATTCAAGAAGCACGTTGAGGGAGCTACTAAGGACCTACAATTGTAAGTCTAACTACTACACTTTCTTAAATTGTATCAATTTTCATATAGAAATCGATAGTCCATAATATTTTGCTACTTTTTGACATGATCGACAGCTTTGTTGGGGAGAGCATGCACGACGATGGAACAATTGTGTTTGCATATTACAAGGATGGTGCCACTGATCCCACTTTTCTATTCTTCGCTTTTGGGATGAAGGAGGTGAAATGTTAAAAAGATGGGAAAATTTTCGCTCTCATCGAGTTTTAGCTTGAGTTGCTTGATATAATTTAAGTATCAGTTTTGATGTTTTATAGGTAACGATTTGTGGTAGTATATAAAGTATTATACATGACGATTGTATCCAAATGTGGATATGACTTGAGTTGTACGACACTAAAAAATTTAGACGTGAAAATTATTTATTACGGAACGAATGCTTCTATTGAGATTTTGCAACATATTATGTCTTATGTTTTTTAATTTTCCTATGCCATTTGTAAGAGGTATATAATTTCTTTAAATCATGACGTTACTTTTCACATGCTCATATGGAATTTTTAATTACTCTTGGAGAATTAGATACGAATAATGCTATCTAGTTTTAGTAGTCCGTTTATGTGACAATAGATGACAAGTTCAATTAAATGTTCCCTATGTCTTTGCATTTATGAATCTATCGTTTAGTATTACACGTTGCCACCTATATTGTGTTGAAATAATGTAGTATTACACATTACGCGCACGTGTAAAGTGGGTTATGCCATTTAGGCCTGCAAGGCCCAATTCATAAGGCCTGACCAAGCAAATATGTTTTAAATGGGCCAGGCCAATTTTTAGGCCCATTACAGTCGTGCCAGGACGAAAAGATTTGACCTTTTGGAATTTTTTTTTTTTTTTACTGTAAAAAATTGAAGCCCATAATTGACACTTCTAATTAAAGATGGGTGATGTTAAATTGGCAATAGTAGCTAAAATATACGTTTGAACGATCTTAAAGATCCTTTATCTTCTTTCTCGTCTACACGCCATATCACTTGATCTTAGGGCTTTTAATACACAAATGAAATAACTCATTAAACATGCTTCGATTATTTCAATATGATTAATCTGTCCTTCCTTTAAACTAATAAAATGTGAATTGAATTTTAGTGCAAACCAAAGATGGGGGCAAGCATGGTGTAGTGCATGGGAGCATTACGCTATCCGACTGGCTATAGTTTCATCGAGGTGAAGGTTTCTTGATTAGCAGGGGCATTGGCAGAATTTGATGTGGGATACAAGTTAAATTTGTGCTGACAAAGTTGAATGCTGGTAGCTGCAGCTTGGTGTTCACTAAAAACCTGGAAAAGAACCTTCACAGTTTACAACATAAAACCTCGAACATTGGATCGATAAATTTAAAATACATCTAGCCTCACAATTCACATACAAACCATGAGTACTTAGAACCTAAAAGGAAATGGAAATTGAGCAACATAATCTTAAAAGAAAGCAGCAATTCCTCTGAAACTTTGCAACACTGTTCTGTAAGATGATCTCTATGCCGGAGAATCGAAAGCTACTTGATTTACTAGGCCAGAGCAGCAATTTTGAACTTCAAAGCAGAGAAGATTAAACGTGCAGATATTGAAATCACGTGAAACTATGCGTAGTAGTTCAAGCTCGCTTTCTTCTTAGCTTGAACTTGGATAATACCTTCATTAAAATCTTCATGGTTCACCTGGAAAAACCAAGTCAATGTATGCGAGTTAGTTTATTTAAAAAAAAAGGACGGACAGAACCGATGGTGCAGTTAGTCCACACGTAAATATTTGATCTTACACATCTCTCTCACATGTTCAAACCCATTTTTCCCTATAGAAGGTAACGACGACATCTAAAAATTTCCATATTGATAAAATAAAGCTAAAGATGGCTAGAATCAAAATTAGTTTAAATGGATAAATTCTTCTCAAGATCTGGACTCTCTTCAAAGGAAAAAAACAGAGAGTATAAACTGCTTTCTTAAGGTAGTTGTCTTCATGGACGATTTGCTCAAGGTTTTGAAATTCTGGTTACCTAGAGAAGAAAATGAATTTCAGCGTCCCAAGATCACAGGAAGTTCAGAAACACACAGAATCATACAAGGGCTAGCCCAGGAAAATATTCGGAGTAATAAAACAAATCCTCAAAAGTTATTGTCAAAATATGTTAATTTCTACTCTTCTTTCTTTTGGGTGGGAGTCACAGACGGCATTTTTGGAAGCCCAGTAAAATAAATATACAAGTCATCTGTCAGTAAATCAAATTTCAGAACTTAGGGGGTCAAACTGCCCTGTATCAACAGGAATTTCAGCCCCTGGACACAGTGAGTGCATAACTCCACAGGGCAGGCAGACGCCCAGAGAGAGAGAGAGAGAGACCTCAGTGGCATCACGGCGTAGTGCTAGCATTCCTGCTTCAACACAGACAGCCTTCAGCTGTGCCCCATTGAAGTCATCTGTTGAACGAGCAAGTTCCTCAAAGTTGACATCTGGATGGACGTTCATCTTTCTGGAGTGGATCTATAATATGATTCAGCAAAGAAAATAACACACTCAAAAACATCAGTAGTAATGGGGTTTCTTATGACAAATATAAGAAACAATGACAGTTCCACTGTCGAACCCCAGGAACTTATATTCAAATGATTGAAATTCTTTTCCAGCAGGCATACCTGTAAGATTCTAGCCCTAGCTTCTTCAGTAGGATGCGGAAACTCAATTTTACGATCCAATCGTCCAGACCTCATTAAGGCAGGATCCAAGATATCAGCTCGATTTGTTGCTGCTATCACCTTACATTAGAGAAAACACCAAAAGTTTCAGAATATCTTAAAGTATAAATAATTGAAATCGACAAAAAACACAACAACGTCTTTTGGATGTCAAAGAAAAGAAACTGCAGAAAACAACCCATCAAAGATCATAAGGACACAAGTACTTGCGGACTTCCAAGGAACCTTCACGCATAAAAACAAGAACAAACACGTGAGGGAAAATACACTATAAAAAGAGTGGAGAAATAACCTTGATACGATCATCACTGCTGAAACCATCAAGCTGATTGAGCAACTCTAACATGGTCCGTTGCACTTCTCGGTCCCCACTAACTTCACTGTGAAGTATAAAATATTGCTAGCAATTAGCAGAGCCACAGTGCCAATAGCTCCCGCTCCCAAATCACATAAACATCAAGACCAGGAAGAATTTAAACAGACCGAACTAAAGACAACTAACCAACCTGTCAAAACGCTTTGTACCAATAGCATCAATCTCATCGATAAAAATGATGCAAGGAGATTTTTCTTTTGCAAGTTGAAAAGCATCACGAACCAGTTTTGCACCGTCTCCAATAAACATCTAAGACCATAACAATTTAGCTCATTTTATGTCCAAATCATATAAAAAGTCAACGAAAAATCTTGGATCAGAGAGCATGATGAATCTGTAACAAGTTCCAAAATTCAGATCCTCAAGAGTAAAGATCATCAAATCACTAGCTAAACACAACGGGAATCAGAGAGTGACGAGTAATCTTAGAAATGTCATACCTGGACAAGTTGGGGACCTGCTAGCTTAAGAAACGTAGCATTGGTTTGAGCAGCACAAGCACGGGCCATTAGAGTTTTCCCAGTTCCAGGAGGCCCATATAAAAGAACACCCTTTGGCGGACGAACACCTAATTTCTGAAATCTTTCTTTATGTGTCATAGGCAAAACAATTGCCTCAACTAGCTCTTGAATCTGTAGTGATCAAAATCAGGTTTCAGGAAAAAAAAAATTTAGGTATCAAATGAGATTGAAAAGAATTTGCTCATATCAAAAGATCCTAAAGAAATAAACTTTCCTGTTTCTCCAGGCCTCCAATGTCGTTATAGTCTTCTGTTGGTTTTTCATCAACCTCCATAGCCTTGACACGTGAATCATACTCAGATGGCAAAGTATCCAATATCAAGTAACTGTCTTTGTTTACACCAACCAGATCACCGGGCTTCAACTTGTCAGGATCAACAAGACCTACTACAGGCAGGAAGATCGTCTGCATTCGACAAAGATAACGTATTAATTCTCTTAAAGTCATTTATAACCATCGCTAGTTTAACATGATCACTTTCAGATTTTCATTATCGATATCGTAGTACATCAATTCCTTAAGACAATCATCAAGTTCAGTAGTCTAACACGTTCTCTTTACGATGTTAACCTTCTGCATGATGTTATCAGGTTCTCATTTTCAGATTTCCTTTCAATCACATTAAACTACATGACGCGATCTTTTGACAGAGAATTATTAGATGTTCTATGTTAACCAGATATCTTTCATGGGAAGAAGCTTAACATATTGAAGAGAATATGGTCACTTTCAGATTTTGATTAACACAATATTTTTAGGAATAAAACAGTATATCCAAGGAAAACTACTGATAGTCAATAACTCTGCAGGAATCAATGTTATAAACACTCATATGCCAAGCCTATCTATTTGAGAACATCAATAAACATCAAAAACCATGCAACTTCTTCTTCAAGCAAACGTAAAATAAAACAAAAAGGAAATGAATGTGGGCCAAAAAATTGAACTGGAAAACACATGCACAAGCATAGATGCAGATACATACAGTCTCCCACCAACAATGAGAGAGATGTATGTACCCAGGATAATGTTGGTGAGAGACTTTATGTACCCAAGATATCCTACCTGGCGCGTGGATGTTTTTAGAACTACACATTTACCCTTCCTTTGCGAGTCAAGATCAATATTTGCACCGTCTTCTTCAGCCTCATCCTCAGGGTTCATTTCCAAAATCTGACAGATATAGAAAACAAAATGAGAACTCATAAAATCCAACCTCCAATCTCTACTAATCCTTTAAGGTAATGACACTAATCAATTAACTCGATTTGCAGGAATCACATAAAGTCATCAATTAGACACAAATACTTGTAAAGACATTCTGCTCAAACTGGGCAGAAAAGCCAGAGCTAACTCCTGAAAAATGGCAAGAGATCCTAAAAGTTAACATGGCCTAAAACTTCTTTTAATATTATGCATGCAAACTGGGAAAACTATATAAATCCAGGCATAGGCTGTTACACAGAGTTAAAGAATAAGATTAGTCCTAGTATCCCACTATTACCCAACTTACAACTCCTAATGCGATAAGTTCATGAAACATAAAATGTTATCATAAAAATTCTAACCTAATTTACAAAATAATCTGTGATTATGAAATTTCTAAACTGGAATCGACTTGACAAAGTGTGAAACGAAAAACTGACCCAACAGCTGAATAACCTGAATTCAAACATAAATTCAAGATTATAAACAAAATAGTAATTATCCAAGATAACAAGCAAGCTGCTTGAGTTGAGTCTTGGAATAGTCTTTGAATCACCTCCTATAATCCTTAAAGGTCAATGCCATTTTTCACCATCACCAATTTTACTAAATGATTATTGTAATTTACAAGTGAAATATCCTATAAACATGTTACATGATACAAAAAAAAAGAGGAGACGACAGCCTCTAGTTACTAGAAATAAAAACATAGGATACTACCCCCACATTACACCACTTACCCATTCCCTGAACTATAGGTAACGAGAGTGGAAACCATTAAACTCATAGAACGCCAAAATTTCAACCCTGACCCACAGAAAATTCAGAGAGTATAGCCACCCCTATAAGATTTTAGCATTTCTTAAAATATGTTTTCTGATGAACAAGTTTTTTCTATCATGCTTCAGAAATACTTTGGAAAACAAACCAAAAACTATCTTTTGTTCCTCCAATTCTTGTCATGGAAGCATAGCGTAAAACATTAATCATGGGACATAAGTTTGCATTAGAGTTGTGCACAAATTGTAAGAAAGTTAAGTTATCAACAATAGCACTGGTACATTCAATTTGCAAATCCTTTGTGAGTAAAGTTGAACTCTAATTAGTCCATTTCTTTTGTTTTGAAACTATGTCAAGTGGAGGTAAGTTTTATTCTTTCAAAATGTCATTTTTCTGAACTTCCTTTAAATAAAACTAGAAGATAATACAATAGACGAGGGAATTCCCCATGGCAATAATTCGTCCAGTGCCAATATAACAACCTCAATTTCAAAGTCTCCTGACAAAATCATAATGATGATCCTAATCCCCAATACTTACAGTTACTAGGAATTTCTCTCCATTAACCTGATTTCAAAACCTTTTTCCTATGTAGTTTTAAATTCCTTGCTTTCTCCAGTCATCATAAAGAGACATTATCAAAACATAAATCCACATCCAGTGTTCCAAATGCCACCCATCTCTGTTAACTAGACATTCCCATTAATTCCACACACCGGAACAACAAAATGCAAAACCCGTAATTGAACACTTGAATTAAAAAAAGACATGGCAAAATTAAAACCATATTGAACGTACGTACCTCAACAATGTTGCCAACTAAATAAGGGAGCTGCTTGTTGAGTTTGATTTTCTCTTGATTCTCCTTTATCTTCTCCTTCAACGAATCTAAATCCAGATTCGTTCTCTGCAACTCTTCCTAAAGAAATAATAAAATGTATCATGTAACAAGACAAACTCTTAAGCTAATTTCTCGCGCAGGAAGAGAGAGAGAAAACCTTGAGGATTCGGATTTCGTTGTCGAGAAGGCGAGAGGCTCGAACAATCTCGTCAGTGGACATAGACGAGAGCTGGTCATCTTCGAAGTTTGTATCTTCTACCATGGGCGTCGCCATTTTTGATCAACTATAACTGATCGTGTGTGTGTAGAGAGAGAGAGAGAGAGAGAGAGAGAGAGCGATTGGAAGGTTTTGGGGGAAATGAATGTTATACCCTAATTCAAGAGGATCCTGGTTGTGGCGTCGTGTTCATGAAGAAAGCTAGTCACTCACCCAAACAAACAAAAAAAAAAAAAATTCCTCATGCTTGGGATATTTATTTTTAAAATATGATAAATTTAGGGATGACAATTTGAACTAAGTTGAACCTTTTCCATCCGATGGTAGGATGGAAAATGATTAAATTATTTTGGGGGCAGGGACGAGGGAATCGGGGAAATTGTAAATGGTATTTTCAATAAATTTGAACAATTGTTGAGACTTTTATTTCGTGTAGTCCAATTCTAAACATAATCCTAGATGCCATCATCAAGTGGTGGTCAACGTGTGTAAATTCAAAGTGAACTATCAATTCTCATGTTTGGTGGCCTTTTTCTGAAAAAATTGTTTTGAATAACGATTTTTGAAAAAAATGAAAAATTAAGAAAAAGTTCTAGAATTACTTGTATTATATTTTATTATGTGAATGCGTGATTGAATATGTAAAAAACAGAGTTTTAAAAGAATGACATACAAATTTGGGTTAAATAGCGTATAAGTTATAGATGAGTTTCATGATTTTCCAAAATCTATCTCCATCCTACAACCATCGCACCTCATAAAAATACCGTAACTTAAACATAAAAGAAAGCAATCGTAACAACATAAATTACCTTCGAGGTACGGACAATTTCATATGAATTCACCAAAAATAATGATATTTATAGTCGTTCACTACCGTAGTTGATATACACGTGGCGGTTAAATGATTTGATGCATGATGCAATAAAAAATTATCACATTAATGCACCAAATCACTAATAGTCATATGTATGTCACGTTAGACGACTACAGCAGTGCCCATTCACCAAATGCAATTATAAATTTTTGATTTTCGAGCTATACCAATTGCGGCCACATAATTAATTTTGATATATTGATAAGTATAAATTTTCACATAGATATAACAAATGCATAACAAACAAGCAAGGAAAGGACTAAAAAATGTGGAAACTTTTTTTGTGAAAAATTTAGACTTAAAAACTTATAAAGTGGAGTGGTAAAATTATAATTTTAAAGAGGGTAGAAATTAAAACATTCCAGTTCTGTTAAATATACGACGTGTTGACTTAGGATCAACAAATGTTAACCCATTTAGACAAAGTGCATGCAGTAATGTATAGTATGTAATCGTGATTCGTTCTATAAACTTCAATGTGTTAGGTTCATTATCAGGCTTTTTAAATTTATATAATTTTAAGAAAGAATATAACTAAATCCATTGTCGTCCAGCGGTTAGGATATCTGGCTTTCACCCAGGAGACCCGGGTTCGATTCCCGGCAATGGAATTTCCTTTTTTAAAATGTCTTCAATTACACTTTTTTTTCAATCGTATTTGCTCATATTTAAACTTTTTTTTATTCATAAAATTGCAAGTGGAGTTTCAAAAAATTTCCTTTCTATCCTTCTAAAATTGTAAAATAAATCTAAGTGTACAACATTGGTTGACAACCATATTTTGTCAAAATCCTACCATGTGATGTAAAAATTAATTTTTTATAATAGATGGATATGATAATATCAAATAGGATGCTGTCATCGAATGCTGTCAACCAATATTGTACATGCAGCATGATTCAAAATTGTATTCACGTTGTACGTAATAACACTTTAATAGTTTCGCTTTTCAAAACAATCCTATTTTCTTTTTTTCTTTTTTTGTCCCCTCTCACCGAAGGTGATCTACACAATAACTTCCCTACCTTTACATGAAATTAATACAATTCAAACAAAAATTACAACTCGAAAGATTACCAGGAAAGTCACATCTATCAATACTTCTCATAACTTTGGAATGTGCAATATAATTAATAACCCTCATACTTTCGAGCATCGCAGGCCAATTGACAACTAAACACACCCAAGATGCAGAAAAGAGAGAAGGTAGAAAAAGTATTCCAAAATTTTCAATAAAAGATTTACAAAAGGAAAGCAAAAATCGACAGCAAATTTAGATCGACTCAAAGTATATGAAGTGAAATTCGAAAATTCCTAGTATACAATGAGAACGCGTGGAAGAAGAATCATTCACTACTTTCCAATCCCAAGTTCTTTTGAATGTCTCTTGTCAAGCTGAATTGCAGCGTGTTATGCCATGGGAACAATGTACGCGTAACCGGAAGCTTCCTTCGAAGGTCCTGCATCCTCAGAAAATTGATCACATGTTTGCATAAAGAAAGCCATACCAGATTAATTTAGCAACCATCAGAACAGATAACTTACTTTCAATCTTGATTATTATAAAAAGTTACCTGATTACTTGTAACTTTATGAAATTAGCCAAATATGCTCAAAGACACACACTCATTCCATATCATGGAATTTGGAAGTATTATTATTGTGCATCTAGTAACCGGATACATGTATGCTACTTAAATTGGGGTGTATGAAAAAATGCTGTGAGAAGAATTACAAGTTGGAGTGATAATTCGACATATATGGCCACAAGAAGAAAAACTTGATTCGTGTTATTAGGTTTATAGTGACTTGTAGGCACTCGCATAAAACAATTAAACTGCATTTTCCTTCAGAACTAGGAAAGTGTGATTTTCTTATCGACTTTATCCCGGATCATGTGTAGCAGAAAGAGTACCTTGAAAGTGGTGTCGGGCAATTTTAAATACGATGTCTGCGAATATAAACATTGTTAGAGAAGAAAAATTCAGAAAGAAACCATAAATATCTAAGTCGGAAGGAGGGATAAACTTATAAAAGGTATAAACCTGTAGGGAATTAAGATACTCTGTCTCGTGGTGGCGAATGATATTGGTTAAGGAAACTGCACAATCATCAGGAGACTGAAAAGGTAAAGTGTCAGAAAGAATTAGACATTCTGCAAAACCATAGGCATATAATTCACCAGCATCTCATATTCATAGCATGCATGTCCTCCTCACCTTACAAGCAGGTTTCCTAACTCTCTGTGGTTAAATCTAAGGACCGTAAAGTTTCTCATATATACCTGTTATGAGATCCTCTCCTAAGTGCGAAATATAAATGGGATGTTCAAACGTAATACAGGAGTATAAAATGTTAGCATAACCAGACCTTCCACATCATTGTCATAGCAAAAATTACTCTAAGGTGTTTAATGAAAAAGAAAAGAATGACTTTTAAACCAGGTCCACCCCATGGGGCTGCCACTGGCACAAACACAGTAGGTAATCCTACCAGCATGATATAGATAAACTCAAAAAAACACTTCCAGCATTACCTGAAACATTGTTGAATCCCTGCATTCGTGCTTTGCATCTAACTGGACATTTCCCTCTTCAAAATAGTGGGCTCCTACCTATACGAAACAGAAACACGAAGATGAGCACCAATATGCATTACCCAATACAATTTTTTATCTTTCCTTCTTTCTTTATCCCAAAGATACGATGATGAGAGGAACAATATGAATTCTGCAGAATATTATATGTTAGTGAATGAATACCTGCAATTTACCTCTAACTTCCACTAGTTGTATGTCATCCTTGAATTCCACTGTCCATATTGACCGCCAACTTCCATTGCTACACATTAAATGAAAGATTTTAAGCAACAGAAGGGTATCCAAGTGTCATGATTCCCGAATATGACTTGTACAGAAATGAGGCATCCTTCCCCGTACCAATACACATAACTGGCAGAGTAGAGAGATTTTGAATTCCTTTACCCTTTCTTTCCATCAATAAAGGTTAAACTTTATAATAAATCAATGACTGATCTAAGCGTGTGGAATTAGAAGGCTTTCCCGAAGACTTACCATAACATAGTCAGAAAAGAATAACTTGTGAGAATGCAATCCTGCTGTAACGTACAAGTCTGATAAGACTGAACAGAAATAGACTTATTTTGTCTCGACAATGAGATATCTAGAAAGTTGAAAGATAAAAAATAGATTGATTCCTAAGCCTTGAAGTGGTTGAATATTCTACAAGGATTAACCCAACTCAATTTCAAACTGAATGAATTTTAGAGGTTTTGTGATTGCTTTCCACCTGGGGGAAAAAAAAAAAAGACATTCTAGCAGCCTAAAGAAGTAATTTAATAATTTTGGTCTAAGCACACATCATCATCCAAGGGACATTGAGGTATTCCTCTCTTATCATCGTTTGCTAGATTTCAGCCCCATGACTAACATAGAAATGTCCATCTCAATGAAACATATATATAAATTCATTAGGCTCCTAAAACCAAAATATCCAACAAAAGGATATCTTATTGTATTCGATTACACTTAAGTGAGGAAGATGCATCATGCATTATATGATGCAGAACAGCAACCAGAAGATAATCGACTAAAAAAGATATTTTGAATAAAGCACGTCTGATGGTACTAGCACTTGACAAGTTTTAACATACCAGAAATTCTGAGGGCTGAGTCTAGCAGCTGAAATTACTACAACAAACTCAAAATTGGAGCCTGGTTCTTCCATGTCTTTTCCATTAGTACAGTAAACGCAACATATTCCTTTTGGGTATGCTTCACTCACATACTTGATAATTTCAGCATCGAAAGCACAACTGCCAAGAAAGAACATGATATCAGCTAGAGGAAACTGGTATAATGATGCAGCAAGCAACGCTACGTAATTTGCAAATAACAAAAAGGAAAATAAATAATGAAAAAGAAAACCAATTAGGTCATTACTTGTACACAAGGTTCCCAAGCAAGATTTGGAACTGGGTATATATATGTTACACTTCAAACATTACTCGCTATATCAAGCTTTAAATTAGTAGTTCTCTCACACAGGTAACAAAAGCACTCTCAGTCAAGATGTAGAACAAAAAACTTATACGTTAACCTTCAAAAATTATTCACATCTCCAGCTGTAAATTAGTAATTCTCTCACATATAAGTTCTAACTTCACTATATTGCATGCTTGCAAATTGATCTTTAGATTTTATATCCACATTTCCTCTTGACCAAAACCAAATGTTTGCCAAGTCCTTTTTGTATTACCGTGCCCTGTAGGTTCAAGTCTCGTGCAGACTTGGGATTGAGAGCGGGAAGGCTACAACCTATTCCACAGAACTAAACGAAAGCAAAAGAATAGTTGTATCAAACTCTTTTACTAAAAAATGTTGTCCCACAAGTCACAACTATTAGCCTTTACCCATGAATGTAAGCTGTGAATAGATTTACACAGTTAAAGAAAAAGCATCCATATGTATAACATTGCATTTTAAACAGTATGATTTAAATAATAATGCTGAATAATCTATCTTCATAAGAGCATGTTTTCCATTAAGCCGAAGACATAACAGTCAAGGAAGTAATTTAGACTGTAGCAGATTAACACTGCCTCCAATAGACTGAATTCCAATACAAGCCATGATAATGAATATATAATTTTGATTTGATTTCGACTCTATTCACCAGATGGCATCTATTCCAATACCAGCCATTGAGTTGAATGCCACCTATAAAGAAGAAAGCTCTAGGCAATTGAGTTAAATGTACCTGGTGTTCTTGTATTTGATACATGGATTATGCAACATGATCCATTAAGCCCCTGTTTGACACTCTTTTCTTTGACATTTTAAAGCATTTTTAATTTTTTCTACAGTGGTATATTAGTTAAATATTGTCGATCCGACAACATTTTCCTTCTTTTCATGTAGACACCCGTTGAGAATTTGATTTTCCATTGCTATCTTGCATGACACAAGTCTAATTTACTAGTACAAATTGATTTGGAGGGTAGATTTGGAAGAAACAAATTGATTTGAAATGATATGATTACACATCATGACATCAGGGCCCACAGCTACGGTAGAAACATTGGTTTATGATAAAATAAAGGCCATCAAACAAGAGCTAATTATTAAGCCCCCGTTTGGTCCCCTTTAAATTCCATTAAAATTCATTATTTGCCAAATTTTTCAACCACATGCGGGCCCTATTCCAACTGACATTACAGGTGACGTGTGGAATTGATGGTTAATAATGATCAATGCAATTTTTTACAGTAGAGGACTAAAAGACCATAATACCCCTACAAGCATTAGGTGCCAAAATGGGGGCTATGCATTGAGGGGTAATTTTGTAATTTGTCAGGAAAAGTGGAGGGTGGTAATGTCCTTACATTGTCCGACAGTCCCTCATGTATTGATATCCTCTGCCAAGTGATTAGATGGGGTGCAGACATGGGCCTCACTGTTGTAAAAAAAGTTGGGTTGAAAACTGGTTAAAAATTAAGCCCCTGTTTGGTACACATTAAAATTTTCATTTTCATTTTTCTACTCATTTTCAACCACACATTTTTCAATAAAATAATATTTTCCATCACATCAATAAATTTTTCTTTTTTTTCAACCACACATTCTCCATCAATCTACTATTCCAGAATACATTCTTTGAAAATAATGTGGCTCAAACACACTTTAAATTAAAGAGAGATAGGAGGGGGGGGGGGTCAAATGGGGGCTAAGTCATGCTCTTAAAAAATTGAAATTTAGCCTATGTTTGGGAGCCATTAATTTGGAGAGTGCATTTTCATATCAAATCAAGAGGGTACACCCGCTGCAGATTTTGACTTGGTAAAGGATCATAATAAAAACCAATTTTTCAATTTTACCCTCATTTCCTTGTTTTACTTAATTTACTGGTTGGGAAAGTGTTAGGGGCAATAGAGGGGAAGCAAAAAGTTCAAAGAATCTTTTGACAGGCTGTAGTCATTTCTTTGTCAGAAACAGTAGAAATTAAATGCAAAAAATTACTGTGCGACGGTCCAAAATTATCTAAAAAAGACCTAAAATGGGCTCCAAACAGAGGCTTAGTCAAGGTTTTATAAACCCAATTAAGGCCCGCTTCAGAGCGAGGCGAGAAAAAATGTCTCAAAGCTTGACAGCAAGGCAGTAGAAATTCACTATTTTAGCCATATAAATATGAATTGACGACTTAAGGTCAATTCTTTTTGTCATTTTTAAGTCGTTTTCTGTTTTCGATTTTCCAAAACACTGAAAACGAGTTCTCTTTCCTATTTTCGAAAACGCGTTTTGGAAAACAAGTTTAAAATTTACGAAGAAAACTCAAAACGTGTCGTTTTGGATGTTTCAGTTATAACTTGGCCAAAATTTTTAAAACGCGTTTTCGTTGTTTTCAATTATCACCACCCCCAACCACCACCATTGCCGCTTGCAAAATACCACCAACCGCCGCCCCAACATCACCCAAACCACCACCATCGCTGAAGCCACCACCATAGCCACAACCACCGCCACACCCAAAAACCACCGCCACAACCAACCACCCACGGACCAACATTTTT
>CAIGRP010091809.1:0-25346 GCA_903798385.1 Fraxinus cuspidata | reverse complement strand
ACAACATGTAGCATCATTGCAAGCATTTCATGTCATCTTTTTAATAGAATGCAAAGTAATTTGTAGTTCAAAACCATTCAATACAAAATCCACTCATAATTTGGCTAAGATACAAGACCTCAAAATGGATAGACAAATGTCTGCCAGGAGGACAAATATCAATATTTCTTCAGCACAAATAACACATAACATAATCTTCGTTCTATTAGGAAATGCATGCATTCGTTAGTTACCAAATGTAAAAACTCCAGCTGAAAAAGGCCTGAATTACACGAAATCACTTAACTAGGCAGATCCAGTTTTGCCCTCTGGAGCTTCAACTACCTTTTCATCAGCTTTCTCTGCAGGTTTTCCGACTTCTTGGCCTGTATTTCGTACTTCCACTCTCTTTTCACACATGATAAGATTAGAGTGACCAAATCTAAAGTACAAATACATCACACGTATATCTCTCTCTTAAAAATGGAAATTCTGCTGTCACATGTACTAGTCCACCTATACGCTACCAAACAAGACAATGCTAATGGAGGGCGGCAAACCACAAACAGATTACAAAATAAGGAAAAAGGTATAGTTCCAGTTAACCGGGGTCACTTTGTTGGCATGTTGGTGGGGGTGGGTGACACAAAGAAAGGTAAAGTAAAAGAAAAAAATTGAGGGAAGGGGGTTTAACTCCACTCTTGATTCATTTTCCAGTTTTTCCTATGAAGGCCTTTGGGGAAATTAAAATTCACTTTTCCCCTTAATCAGTGTTCAAATACTAATAACATATCATCTTAGGTGCACCACAACCGTGGAAGCATCTTGCACAGCCTAGATTAGAATAGAAATTAGCCGCCCATTACAAGAACCAAATCGGACTCAAAGAAATTTAGTCCATATCACGAAAAGAACAACCAATTGATAACCCAAAAAAGAAAGTTAATCGATATCAGAAACAGAACCTATGAACAAAACAAGCATACAAACACATTAAACACTGTCCATAGAGTACACATCATTCCACATTTAGATGAATTCAGTACCTTCATCATCACTATCCTCAAAGTCGTCCCCCATAGCATCACCTCCTAGACCACCCATTCCTCCGAGGCCACCCATGGCTCCTAGATCACCCATTCCTCCGAGGCCACCCATGGCTCCTAGATCACCCATTCCACCCATGCCTCCCATGCCTCCCAGGCCACCCATGCCTCCAAGGCCACCCATGCCTCCCATGTCACCAAATTTCTGTATAATGCATCAAATTGGATAAACATCAAAGGGGATCATAACAAGGAAAATACGAATTTTTAATAATAATAAAAATAGAAATCCTTACCGAGAAATCCATGCCACCCATATCTAAATCTGCAGGACCTGAAAAAATTAAGAGGAAATTAAAACTACAACCACCAGAATATTTTTGGCCTCGTTAAGAAAACTTGTAAGTAAATCTCTAAACATAATTGGCAACCCTTTTTCCTGACAAGTAAATAAAATTACCTAGTTTGACAACTTGGAGATGGCTAATTACTTATTTACTACTTCAACCAACAAAAAAACATAAATATGCTAAGTATTCATTAATAATATGAAAACAATTAAATAATAGTATAATTATAATTTTTATATAGCCAATGTTTAGGCTTCCTTTTAATTTTAATGCATTTTTCACTTTCCTCTTTTTAATCAAACATTCTCCAATAAAAAAATATTACACGTAAACCCAAAATTTTTCTTCTTTTTTAACCACAAATTCTAAAATAATAAATAACTATTCCTGAATAATGGCCTGTTTGAGCCCTCTTTTGGTGTACAATGCATTTTGAAATAGTATATTTATGGAGAACGTGTGGTTAAAAATGAAGGAAAATTTTTTGGGTTACGTGTAATATTATTTTATGTGTGGTTGAAAAGAAGACATAAAAATATATTTTGAAAAAAATGAAGATCAAACAGGCCCTAAATTTTCTCCAAAAACACATTAAAATGGAGTCCAAACAGTTGCATAATAAAATTTATAAAATGAATGGATTTAAAGATTGCACAAATTTATTAAATTAACATAACATACAAAAAAATTATTTTTTGATTCATTGAAGAATTTTATAATTTGCAATACAATTAACGTAACTTTAAATTTTTTAAGTTTATTAATGAGAAATTAGTACTAATAAACGATTAATAAGTCTATTTCATTTATAAAATCTAATAAATATAAAATGAAAAATAATTTATTCGTAAGTTTAATATAATATCTGTATACCATCTGCTTAGTAAATCTCTTAAATATAAAAAAAATTAAAAATTATAACTACAAGAATAAACTTTTGATTGATAAATTGAAAAAATCTAAATTTTAATGACTGAACTAGAAAATATTCATTAATTTATTCAACAATCTCACATATTTTATTTTAAACACTAACTTTAAAACTTATTAAAATATCAAGTCCTGAGAACTTCATATAATGTATTGATTGATAAATAAAAAAATAATATTATGTAGCTCAAGTAAACTTCGAATCAATCGTAGCCCCCGTTCGGATAAAAAATTATTTTTTTGTAAAATTTGATAAAGGTTGGTGAAATGTGTGATCGAAAAGTTAGTAAATATTGTGGGCGCCATGAAATGTGTGGTTGAAAATAAGTTTTGGAAAAACACTGAGTTTTAAGAAATGAGGGCCAAACAGAGGCATAGGTTGCATACCATTATAACATGAAAACATCACAATGCCCTTTTTGCTCATTTGACGTTATCAGTATTGTTTAAAAAATAAAATTATTAAGTATATTACCCAAAAAATAGTAACACGAGTAAAGTAAATCATAATAAAATAAATGAATTCAACTAGGCCAAACAAGCTCTTAATCTCCTCTCGCATTTATCAAATTTGTACACCACCACTATAAAGAGAAAAAAATAAAACATACCAGAACTAGCACCATCCTCATCTGCATCCACCCATTTATCCCAATCTACTTTAAGATAGTGAGGCGTCTTCTCATGTCCACGCAATAATTTGTCCCACCATTTCTTCTCCACTTTCTCAAATACACAGAATATATTTCTCAAGCCTATGTTTATTTTGCTTTCCTGAAAAACACATTGTAACCACAAAACATAACTCAATGACAAGTGGATAAAATTGAGATTGAAGTTCCATTGTATAACTAGAAGCATACAAGTAATGTGTACTGCAGGGGAAAAAATGACTTCTCTTTAGAAGTCCATAACAAGTCACATGATTTGATAATTATTCATTGTAAATCCACATGACAAGCAATCCACTTGCGATATATGTAAGGTTTAAGAAAATTTGACAAAGCCTCTCACCTCTAAATTAACTTTATCGTGAAGATCCAGTTTCAGTTCGTAAGGTTTGTTGTCTGCCCCTGCAGTAGCAGAGAATGTAAAAACTCCTTCTGGGTCGAGATTGACCTTGGTGTCTTTAGCATCTGGTAGCAGCACTGTAATATATACCTTGTCCTCCCTTTGCGCCCACTTGACCTCGGGATGCAGACTGCGTAACAAAAAACACATTAACTGATACTCCTAAGGGAAAGCTGAATCCAGATTACTCTTCAGGGTAAATATCAAAGTACAGTTGATCCACTGTTAATTAGAGGCAATGTCAATATGCTCATATTGGTTCGGAATAATAATTGCAATCATAGCAATATTTATTTTAATTATTAAATTAATAACGAAAAAAAATCTTAAAAAGCTACTTAAAACATTTTTTAAATAAAAAAATACACATATTGTTTTTTGATTTAGAATTGTTGAATATTTTTACTTCTAATTACGTACGTGTCCGTACTGCCTTCCTATTTACATTCAACATCTAGAAACAGAAATTCCTGAATTAAATAAATTTTAAATTAATTAAACATAAATTTGCAGAAAACAACAACTAAAAGGAACTGAATTCATGAGAATAAAAATAAAAATATTGAAAAGGAAAGAATCATCAACTAGATGCAAAGCAAGCAACTCTAGTAAATTTTCAGATAAAGAAGAAAGAACAGTTCTTTGATTAGGAAATAGAACCGCAAAATTAAAATAGAGAAGCAAAAACCTTACCTCATGTTTAAGTTTTCGATTTCTTGAAGAGGAAAGAGAGAACGAAAACCCTAGAAGCAAAGTCGCAAATATTGTAGGGCACGATAAGTGTCGAGTGTGCCCTTATATACAGGAAAACTTGCACTACCGGCCCTCAAGCAATTGGTAATTAGGAAGTCAGTCTCCAACCTTTCAAAAAGAACAAATTGTGGGCTCTAAATATTCATGAACCACCATTGGTTCAGTTGGGCTTCATCGTCGAGCTAAATTACTCTGGACAAATGACAGAAATAGCACTAATGGGAGTGAAAAAAACTGATTGTAGTAGTTCATTTTGGGTACATTAATCCAGGGGCTCCCAACTTTTCCTAAGTATAATATCTATGTCCTTAATATTTAGTTTGTGCCACATCATGTCCCCAACCTTTGACGAGCAATTACAAATTAAAATAAATAAGTAAAATCAACTCGTGCTCTACCATTAGCCATTTTGAGTCATGTCAATGGTTCATTGACTTTAAAAACACAAAAACCAAAGATTTTTCGATAAACACCAATTCATAATTTTGTTACTATCGTTTTGATTGTAGAGCTCGCAATTAGGGTTGTCGTAGATTGGATTTTGATCCGAATTCGATGAAATTAATGGGAGATGAATTTAGGGTCTCAATCCGATAATTCGATCAAGATCCGAATCTGATAATCCATTAACTAAGTAGATCAAATATGGATATAAGTCAATTCGATCCGATTTATTATAAATAATTGAGTCGGTAAAGTATTTTATGCCATATTGTCACTAAAATAAATAAATAAATTTAGAATAAAAAAGTCATCAAATTCAAAATATAATAACATGAAAAATTTATAATTATTAAATCCTATTTATTATAAATAATTGAGTCGATAAAGTATTTTATGCCATATTGTCACTAAAATAAATAAATAAATTTAGAATAAAAAAGTTATCAAATTCAAAATATAATAACATGAAAAATTTATAATTATTAAATCCGTTTGATTCCAACATTAAATTTTTTTTTTCCTAACTTCTTTAATTTCGGATCGGATTATCGGATTGAATATCCGATAACATAGCAAATCAGATATGTATTTAACGATCAAATATTTGTTGGATTATCAAATCGGATCGAATTGGATATATGCAGATTCGATCCATTTACAGCCCTATTCGTAATCAAACAAAGAAGTGTTGAAGAATTTTTAAAGAGTTCTTATTGAAAAAATGTAGTAACAACATATTTTTAATTTATTCAAAGAATTATAATTAATTATTAGTTTTTATGAAAGGTCAAAGAAATATAGACGGTGGCGGACCCACATGGCGTCAAATGTCCCCACAAAAATTTTTAGTTTTTATTTTTTAATTCTGTAGTGTAGTGCATTTGGAATTTGGAAGAGAGAGAATTAGGAAAACAATTGAATTATTGTAATAAAGTAGAAGTTGAAAATTCTGATTGAATGGCTGGATTATCCTGACGATTTTGGTTATATTCAATCAAAAATGGTTTATAATTAAGCCCTGTTTGGTACACATTAAAATTTCCATTTTCATTCTTCTATCCATTTTTAACCACACATTCTTTAATAAAATAATATTTTCCATCACATCAATAATTTTTCCTTCTTTTTCAACCACACATTTTCCATCAATCTACTATTTTAGAATACATTTTTTCAAAATAATGTGGCTCAAACACACCCTATATGATACAGAAACTTGAAATTTAGGAACATAGATGCTACTCAAAATAAAAATTATTTACAAAAGGACTTGTCGTGATAACGTTTTTAATTGCGTTAATAATCTGTCTGAATCCAAATTGTGAAAATATAAGTTATATAAATAATAAAGGATCATAATAGTAAAGAACGTACAAAATTAATTTTGCTTGGATTTGTTTGTTTTACATTTTGTCTCGTCTTTCTTCTTTAAGAAATACTTTACATGTAAGTTTTTAAGGGTAATGTTTTTGTCTTTTAGAGTTTCGTCACTTATTTTTTTTTTTGTCTTAAAATCGAGTCTTTTAAGAACTAGATTCTATTTCAATGAGTATTTTATGCGAGTGAGAGAAAATTTAGGTTGACATTTTGGTTTTTAGGTGTGATTTTTGCTTCAGAATGCTAGTGGATAACCGAAACCTAGTAGATTACTTGCAATTATGGGACCATATGGATCAAGGAAGACAACCCTGCTCAATGTTCTGGCAGGTCAGATAGTAGCATCACCATAATTGCATTTGTGTGGCCTTTTGGAGGTTAATGGGCAACCATTCTCAAACAAGTATGTGAAAACTACTATATCACATGGGTTACAACCTTTTGGAGGCTTTTCATGATTGTCTTCTCCTGTGCAATTTATTTTTCGATAATTTGAGATTTCTGAGTTATAAATAAGCTCTGTTGCATGTTCATCTATGTTAGGCAGGAAGATATTTTATTTTCAAAGTTGAAGTTCAAGAAACATTTTCTCTTGTAGTTGAACTCCATATGCGGGAAATATCTTCAGTGGAAGAGAGAGACGAATATGCGAATGATCTCCTTTTAAAACTAGGTCTTGTAAGATTACCTTCATTTTCTTTGAATTTCATTTATGTAAGATGATTTTGCATTCAAATTTAGAAATAATAGACATTATGTTCATGATTTTTATTAGTCTTCCATTTGTTGTTTCTAAAAAAATTTCTTGTTTATCTATTGACTATGACTCTAATTGTTATATACATTTTAATTTTTGATCCCACAATACAGAATGTCTGGATCCATCCCTCAATATAGAGACAAATCTATGAGCTATGTTTTGTTGTAGCTTTTGCTTGTGATGGAGACGAGGAATAAGAAAGGTTAATGAAGAAGACAAGGTATTATATTGATTTTTTTTCCCTTTTTTGTTAATTTTTAATCTCCATAACAAAATTTCGGCATCTTCCTTAAGGAGAAGGGTAAGATTCTTCACTAGAGATGTAAGTGTTGCTGAAATGAAAGATTGTGGACTAAAATGATCGATTTTAAAGGTTGAGGATCAAAATGCAACATAATTCAAAGATTTGAGACCACCACTATTTCTTAACAAAGTACGGAACCATTCCAGGTCTAATCCTCGCAGCATGTCTGTATTTTTACGCAATCTGTTCCATAAAACCTCGACTAGTAAAAACTCAAATCAGAATTCCCAATCTTTACACACACCGATCACTCTAATGTCTGATGGAAACGTTTTTCGTTGCAAGCAACCTGTTCGATAAAATCCCTGACTGATAAAAGTAAAACTCAAACCAGTTTGTTCAATCTTAACACACACCAATCGTGGTAATGTTCCCAAGACGTGATCGGACAATCTTTCACTTCAATCAGATAATTTCAAGATGTTGCAACGTGAAAAATTCAGCTACAAACGAGTTGAAAAACTACCCTTGTGCATTATACTCGACTGGATCGGGTTATGCGGAGCTACCAAGAAGGCTTAGCAAGTCTGATGAACAGCCATGGTAAATGATAATAATGAAGTGAAACGTAAAGCTAGATTGGTAAAGATAGAGAAGTGGTTAGAGAGGTAAATTTAAGCCCTCCCAAAAATGGGCTGTTGGTAAAAGAACTAATAGCAGTTGCTCATGAAGTTTTAGCTGCCAGAAGTGAGTTATTCACTTACATTTCAGAGTTACTGACAGCATCCCTATTTATTCTTGCTGGTACATATAAATTTCGTATAGGTTGGGAAGAGCCATTTCCCATAATGAGCGGCTACAACCGGATCAAATTCCAGCCGTCATGGATATGTGCATTCAGGATGGTGTGAAAAGAGCCGTTTCCCATAACGAATGCACGTTAACAAAAGGATTACAACTCCTCTTTAATATAAGGACAACACAATAACAATGAACTCTCTCTTGTAATAGGAGCAGGCACTCTCTTCTAAATAAAGGAAAGACCACAAGTATTTAAGAGAAGCTCTCTTCTCTCTCCGTTTTTCTTTCAAGAATGGAATATCACAAGTAAATGGTTAAATGCTCAATATATAGGAATAAAAAGTAGTGTGAACACCAAATTGTGACTGCGTAATGTAAACGCCAAATGGTGGCTTAACCACCACACTAAAATGTGTGCCCTCTTGATTTCATCCTTTCAAAATGAAATCACTCCACACAACATTCCTCATTGTTTAACTTGCATTCTTGTTTTTGAGTAATAATTTTGGGCCAAATTGTTACGTAGTAGCTTATTTAGTTAGTTTCCTTTGTAAAATCATTTTTTTCAAGTCTGTCACTGAGCTTGAACATTGGTACAATTGGCCGGCTAGTCCATCCATGTTTGTTAGTTTTAAATAATGGGAAAAGATGACGTGGCAATTTGTTATTTACCAACTATGCTTTCGAGTCAGCATTTTTATGTTTTCTCACTGACAAACATGGACAAAATTACCAGATTGGAACGAAAGTTACAGTTTAGTAAAACTCTAATTTGTGATCATTGGTTGACAGCCCCTGCTCCCCACCCCAATGGATGTGCTAATTCATGAGCAAATGAACATGTAATGGTAGCGTGGGAAAAAAATGAGGTCAGTAGCCATCGAGCTTATGCACAAGTATGCTGTCAAAATATGAGGGGCGTTTGAAGTCCAAGTAAGGCCATAGGGTGAGGCAATGCCTTGCATTCAAGCACCAGATGGAGAGGCAGTGGGGTCACCTGCCCCACAGTAAATTTGAAAATTCAATATTTTGCCTCAATTTTTTTCAAGATTTTCAAAAAAAAAAATCTTTCTAGTTCGCAATTTTTGCCTTGTTTCCACAAATCTTATCTTCTAGCTCCGCCCCTGCTTGAAGGTGTGTGTATATCTCTGAGAAGTAACTCCTAATGGTTCAAATCAAATTTCAGCTATTCCTGCATAAACCCTATTCCCTCCCAAAATAAAATAAAATAAAAAACGTCAAATGCTTCCAGGCGATCTTAGCTAATACTTGATTAAACAGCATAACAATCTGCAAGATCTAAAATCACAAGGATAACAACAACTGCAACGGACAATATTGCGGAGAAATCAATACAACTTGATATATAATAACTACGGTATTGGAATTTTAAATCCTTCATAAGATTTGCATGAAATACAAATCATACATGCAGCAAACCAAGACAGAGACAATGATACTGCCTCTCGAATTCCAGAAATTTGTCCACTAAACAAAACACACACATGATGGTTCCAATCTGCTCATAACATTCATAACATGTAACCCACTCACAGGAAAACCTTGTTAGGAAAGATGATACTTCTCATGCAGAACTTCTGAATCCTTCATATCAAACCACAGCCATTTCTTACCTGTTTAAAACATAGAGAGAATAAAATCCGCTTAGACAGAAAAAAAACAGAATCACTTCCATCATATGGTGTGATTTAGAAAAAAGAAAACCTAGAGAGACTCCTGCTTCTACTTCGGCTGAGACTTTTGCTTCGGCTACGGCTTCTGCTGGAACTGCGCCTAGTTGGACTTTTACCTGCCCGTTTCTGGCGCTGAAATTCGGCAAATCAAAACAAAGCGGGAACATAAAAAGCACAGAAGCAGAACCACACTTGACTCCAGTTCAAAGATTAGATAGCACTAGATTGTACTAAAAAAAAAAGCTGAAATTTTCTTCATGCACTTAAAAGAGTTATCAACACATCAACAGAAATCAGAGAGGACGGAACACCAGCAATGAGATATCATGTAGGAAGCATTTAACCACTAAAAATATTACTTACAGATGGAGTTGGGGACCTGGATCTTGATGGAGATCTGCAAAAGTTCCAGAAACAACCCAATTTAATATCCACTTGTGCCTCTTAACAACTTTGCTCCATGAGCCTTGATGCCACATCCACGTCAGAATGACCATGACCAAAATGCATAAGAGAAAACTTGCAAAATATTTTAGCAATTTATGGGGAAAAGACTTAAAATAGGGAGCAAAATATTTCCACCTAAATAAGGAATCTAATTAAGAAAGAAACAGAACCTCAAATATAAAGCTAACAAATGTTCTTTAAAAGACTGATCAAGATGCCAAAAGAACCAATAAAGAACTTCGATAGTATGCTTTGGTAGCTTAACAGCATTGGCGACAATGAAAATGTTTCCACCGCAAATAGAGGGTGTTTCCATGTTCAAAGGGCAATTCACAGTCCAGCTTTACACGCAATCCAATATCTTCTTTGTTTCCAATCTAGCACCCATGGACATTTGCGATGCTCATTAGAACACAGACACCAAGAAGGATTCGAAAGCTTCCATCGATAAAACATCATACCTCCACTACCAAAAGATATGTAGGCAATTGAACCATATCCCACCAAGATCCTAATGTGCAATCCCCAAATTGTGCATACAAGCCATATCTAAAAAACAAAGAAGGTGATTCCAATTTGAAAAGAAAAGAATGAACATTATGATTCCTTGATGATACATTTTCAAGCACAATCCAAGAGTGAAATATGGGAGGAAAAGAATCAGAGATAGGGCTACATGAGGGGAGTCGTCAACTACAAATAACTAACGGTATTCATGTATTCATGATTTAAGACGAGCTCAGCTTCCGAAAAAGCTCTTAACATTTCTGTCAATGGAAAGGCCTGCTGAAAAATATCAAAGCCACAAGCGTCTGTTCAGCTCTTTATTTATAAGAACTCAAAAAGTAATATATGCACCTTTTTGTAGAGACAGATTAATGAATAAATCGAATCCTTTTAGCCATTTAGACATGATTGTAAAGGCGCGGTCTCTAAATAAACCGAAGTTTAAACATTTATATGTGCCAGTGATACGAGGATTCGATTTCAGATCCAAAATATCATCTAGAGGTGCGAAATGGACCGTCCCAGTTTTCATGACACTCACCAAGGACCTGGGACCGGCGTGTCCCATGCAGGCCTGAACTCATCATATTAATTCTATCATTTTTCACATATGACTCGTGAACATGCAGAAAAGCTGAGTCAGCTGGAGTTGGCACTTTGTACGCTCATGAAACATTCCGAGCTCAAGATGAGCCCAACCCACTGTCAGCTCAGTTCATAGGCACCCCCAACTCCAATCCAACAAATTCCTCAAAATAAAGAATGTGATGATACAGACCAGTGGTACTATGCAAGGAACTGCAGTGGAACTACGTTCAAAAGATGTACAGGATCTGATGGTTGTGAAGCCGGAAGTCTTGAAAAACTAAGCATCAATTGTCAATCAAAAAGCTGAAAATTTTGGGTTCAGGATATTCAAAGTGCTGACTAGAAGAAAGGGAGCCCAGTAACATATTTGAGCTCCAAAAGTTCATGGAACGCACCAATTTGACAAAACAAAATATTCCACCAAAAATACACAGACATATTATCCGCCGATGAAACTTGACTAATTCATCTAAGCTATGATGTAAAATAGGGTCATTTCACTTTAACGCGATGAAAATAATTTTTTAAACACTAAAAGTACAAATCAGTTTTGATATGACACTAAAAAACAGAATAAAAACAGTAGACCTAAAATATAGAGAGAAATTCAAAATCAACTCATAAAAAATTTAAAACATTAAGCATGAAGAACCCAGGAGAAAGGCGTTGGACATAAAGAAGAAGGAAAGGTCAATGATCAATAAAGAAGCACTCTGATGTAAGTAAATCCTTCAGACAACGAGTGATGAATTCAATGAAGACAGTTACCTAGATACAGAGCGTGCTTTCGACCCAGAGCGAGACCGAGAAGACACAGACCTTGAACGGCGTGAAGATTTGCCCTTGGGTGACTTGCTACAAGGAGATTGATGGAAGTTCATAAATATATTATTAAAACCAACAAATCCAAAGACAACAATAATGATTTCTTTTTATGCCTATGTTTGGCCCCCATTTTTTTCCAAAGCTCATTATCAATCATACATTTTCCAATAAAATAATTTTACACGTATACACAAAACTTTTCCTTATGTTTTAACCACACAATCTCCAACAGAACACTATTCCAAAATGCATTTTGGGCCCGAAATGGGGCTCAAACAAGGGCTATAATATTTTTAAACCTTTTGCTCCTGCTTCGACTCTGGCTGCGACCATTGCTTCTTCCTCTTGAGCGAGAACGGCTGCGGCTGCGACTTCTGGAGCGGCTTCCATCATATTCCTTCACCTGTCATCAATGAAAGGACGTCGTAAGTAGAGCATGCATAATAAGAAGATAGCATTGAACGTGTACGTGCCATATAATTAAAATATTTTGCAGCATACCCGAACTACGGATCGTGAGAAAGCATTCCGAAACTCAGAATCATCGAGCTTCTTTATCTGTAAATATGGAAAAAAAGTTCCGTGCAGTAGTCAAGCGACAGATGTTCCAGATATCCAATCAGACATAAGAATAAACAAGAATTAATCATTTAGAACAATAAACATTGGAAGAAAAAACAAAAGATAACTTACAGCATATTTCATGTCATCGTAATTTGTATAGTCCACTATCCCCGTCTTTCCTGCAAAACCGAAAGTAACAGATGCTTAAAGAATGCTCAACACAAAAAAATAAAATAAAATTCCAAAACAGCTCAAAGAAGCCAATTCTTCAAGGCTGCTCAGAACAGACAAGTTAGGAACAAACTTACACAAGACTGTAAACATAAAGGTTCTGACCTTCAGCCTAATTATATCATAGCGAAAGGAAAATTTGAAACGAACATAAACAGGAGATGATTATAGAAGTACATGAAAAGCTACACGAAATTATAATACATGGAAACAGGACTCCGAGGGGATGGAGAAAACAGATTGATTTAGTGATTGTTCAATTCCATATTAATAAGGAACTATGCTTAGGTTGTTGCTATTGGAAGCAAGATTATTCACCCGTTTAGTCAAAGGAGCTTCTGTCACCATAATTTTAATACATTACTTTTTTTATAGCAGCTTTTAGACGCTTATAATGCCTAACATTATAAACAAATGAGATCAAAATTTAGCAGTTGACATATTACAATCAGAAATCAATATGAACATAGGTGTCGGTTCAAGTAGCAACAGCTATTTTCTTGATAATTAACCTATTTTGAAAATGGAACTAAGCCATATAGGCTCCCAGCTGGATCAAAGTATCCAAAAAGAACAATGCCTATGAATTGAGATAAAATTTTCCAGAGTTATTTGCTATTGAATATATGAAGATGACAAGTTACTAGTGTAACAACCTGGATCTCTATACTCAAGCCGTTATATTATACATATTGTCCGCTTTAGGTGGGCATCCGCCCACTTAACCCCTCATGAATTTCTATAGCGTCCTCCAAGATTCGAACTCAAGACCTCCACCTAACGAGAGACTTATGTTGAAAATGTCTTGGGTTCGAATCTTGGGGATGCAATAGAAATCGTTTTTTTGTAACACCCCAGGTCTCTATGCCCGATCCATTATATCATACGTCTTGTTCGCTTTGGTGGGCCTATGTCACTTACCCACTCACGGATTTCTATCGCTTCTCCCAGAATTCGAATTAGCATCAGCATTAAACTTAAGTGACAAAGGTCTTGAATTCGAATCCTGGGGACGCGACAGAAATCCGTGAGGGGATAAGTGGGTATAGGCCCACCCAAAGCGGGCGGTATGTATGATATAACAACTCGGGCATAGAGGATGGGTTGTTACAACTAGGTTAGTATATAGCAAATTCTACAACACAGTAGTATGGAGCAAACCACGATATTACAATCCAGTCCATTACTGTTATATAGCACCACTAAGGAAGTTTCCCCAGCAACAAGAGGCCTAGAGAATGTTCGGGTGCAACTTATAAGGAGGAGGAAAAGTATACCCCCACATACTTTTTTCTCTCTCGTGCTTATAAACTCACTTATAAGTTGCACACAAACATGCTCCTAAAGATCAAATATGATTGATAAAACTGCCACTAAACTGGAGAAATAAATCTCATAAGAATATTTCAGCAATACATCGGAATGCCTCAGAAAGATCTACAAATACTAAAAATCCACACCTTAATGAACAGTCTGATCCTACACTGTTAGTCATCTCTGAAATCTCGTCAAGCAGTTTAAAGCAGACGTCAAGATGCCAAGCATAAATAGATTAACTTGATTTTAGTTTCAATAGTAAGAACAATTGAAAGAGGATCTCAGACGGGTCTTCTATTCAAGTGTACATTTGATATGCAGGTACACAAAAATCCCAAAATGGCCAATGGCACACGCTAAAAGGAGGAGAATGTTGCATGTTAGTCAAATAAAGCAAACCCTAAAACCGTAGTGTTGCCAACAGTAGTAAAAGCTCCATGATGCGTATCCAAAGTAGGTAATATAACACCAGTGGGTCCAAGTCATAGTCATAAAGAACAAAACCTGAATAATTCACATTCAAATCATGTTATATTGCTTCGAAATTCAAATGGCCTACAGTGCTATATGCAAGCAAATAGAAAACATATGTTTCTTTATGAGCCTAGCCCACTTACTTAACATCTTTGCCTCCAAACACCTTCATGCCCACCCACCCAAAAATACAAGATATATAAATAAATGTTGATGTTGTATTCAGTTGTCCAAATCCTCCGCAAGCTGAAATATTAAAATGAATCGTACATTGCAGAAAAAAAGATTCCTTGTATCATCTTACCACTCCCCTCATGGAAAACTTGGGAAAAGCACACATCCCCTGCTCGGCGCATGTGATCCTAAATAAGAAACATATGATACCAACATTCAAAAAGTCTGATATCAAAAAGCTAGTGGTGAATGTGACTCAAGATAAGTGACGAACTAAGACTTACCTTCAGATCTTGCCAAGAAGCAGAATTGGGCAATCCAGTGACTAACACTGAAGAACAAGGTCAAGTGAGGTAAAGTTGCATACACGAAAGATGTGTTTATTATGGTTATTTTAACAGTCAATAGTCACTCTATGAAATGATATACCCACCTCTATACTCAGAGCGCCTAGACACTCCACCACGAGGACCTCGACTACCACTATTGCTATTGTAACGATCCGTTGATGATGAGTTACCACGCCCACCATGTGCAAGCTCCACCTGAGTAGATTCAAAGCATAAGCAAATTTAAGTAAATCGATGACTAGTAGTATGAAGAGAAGTAAATTGATGACTAACCCGCAGCCGGTGCCCATCAAAATCATAACCATCACGCCCACGAATAGCATCTTCAGCATCACGAGCCTCTTCAAACTGTTGTGACAACTATGATGGATCAAAACGCACATGTATAAAGATAGATTTCTCAAAAGAGATAAGACTCACCTCAACAAAAGCATAACCGGGAGGCCTAGGTGGAATTTTCAGATCAATATGCGCAATTGGTCCATACTGCAATAAGCACCCCAAATACGGTATAAGCCTTGGAAAATTATAGGGAAAATAAGGTTTGCTTTCAAACTCATTAGAAACCTATATTCAGATAAGCATGTGCTTTTTTGGTGGCTAATACCCCTCAGTCAAGGAAGAGAACAAATACGTAATTCAGCTATGATACGATACGGATACGCCAATAAGACTTTTTTGAAAAAATTAGGATATGTCGATACGTTTTAACAAATTCAACATAATTTCACTAAAATAAAAAAAAAACATTAATAAAAGAAGCATGATAATAAAATAAATACTAAAACATTTTATTAGCATGGTTTTCATATATTAAATCATTATCTATTTTCTATAATAGAATTAATATAATACAATTTTACATGTATTATTTAATACTAGTCAATATATATTTCTAATAATAGAAATATATTTTTCAACTATAACACGATTTCACATGTAATGAAATATTTATTATATTGTAAATTTTCAATAAATATTATTGATATTCAATAAGTTATTAAAATAATTTAAAAATTCGTATCAGATATATATTGAAAATCATACAAAAATGTAAAATAATTAAAAAATAAGTATAGGATACGTATCGAAAATTTGAAAAATATAAAAATATATAAAATAATTAAAAAAGAATCTGGTACGTATCGAAGGGTATTGGAGAGTATCGAAACTTGGATACATATCGGATGTGGGTATGTAACGAGTTTACAAGCATATGTGCTTCTTAGGGTTTATCTCAATTTCAAGTTTGTCAATAACTCCACTTTGAGTTAAATTATGCCATCAGTATAAATGCACGTACATAGAAGAGATTGGGTCTGTTTACCTATCTCACCTAATTCATGTTGAACTCAGAAGTTCAGACTCTCCCTTTTCTTCCTTGCTCTTTTCCTAATATCAACTCTACCTACTAGAGACATGTTACGAACACTTCTAACAGTTATATTCTCCATCAAAGTTTTTGTCATCATTCATCCCTGAGGCAAGCTTATTCTTCAACATGGAACATCCAGGGATGTGCATTTTGCCACTTTAGGAGTTAGGATATTGAGTGATAAATTATTACCTTACTAGTTCATATTTTATTTACTGGAGGAAACAACACTCTTGGGAGCTATATCAGTGTTCAGCAAAAATCTTTCAATTTATACACTTCCATATCCTCCACGTCAAAACGGAAAAACACACAAAAAAGGACATTTTCATCTAATTATCCATCAGCATGCTTCCAACTTACTAAAGCCATGACCAAACCAACAAGACATCCCCACACCATATATATATTTGAGTGGATTCATCAACGCACCAGTGGATTGAGTAAAATTGAAAGAACGGAGTCACGGCAATTAATCCAAGACAAGACAATAAAAAAATTCAAATTCATATAAATTACCTTGTAAAACAAGTCTTCAACTTCCCTCTCACGAATGTCACCAGGAAGGTTGCCAACATAAAGGGTTCTGCTTGATCGACTCATTCTTCCTAGTGAAATTCAAAACAACATCAGAAAAATAAAACAATTCAAAACAACACAAAACCAGGAATTTGGAGCATGTTGACATATCCACGGATGTTAAGATTGCAGGAATAGAAGCATGACAAAGAATTGTATAAAAAATGAAACGAAAGGATCAATAAAAGTTAAAAAATTAAAATATAATTAAACACGGCCATCAACAGCACCATAGCTAATCATCGACAATCCGTCTTCGAAATTAGAAAAAGAAATTGATCGATAAAACATTTTACCTAAAGAAAATTGACTCGACTGATACCATACATAAGAATAGCGAGAAAAAAATAGTACAGGGTCGGCGGCCTCAATTAGAAAATTAATTGCTGAATTTCGAACATTGTTTATATAACTGAAAGATAGAATATTATAAATTAAATTGATAATCTTTCAGGTATTGAAATTGGGAGTTTACCGTACGTATGATAGCGCCGAGAGTTTCGAGTCGGGAGTGGAGTTCGCAGATTAGGGTTTTGAGGTGTACTAAAGTGGCGTTGCGTCGTGTATTTTACAAGAGAGATTCCACAATCCACAAGGAAAAGAAACAACGTAGTATAAATTGCGCATGTTGTCTCCAACTTTTACCTTTTTTGCACTTTTATCTTCGAACATTTATTTCTTCAACATTTAACAAATTAACAAACATAACCCTTGATAATAGTTTCGTCCAAACTCACCGTTGATATAGCTTGAAAGGTCTTGTCTTGAAGTTTACGTAACCAAGAAAAATAAAAAATAGAACATTGATCATATTTATTATTGTAGTCTAGTGCATACATTTTCTCGACCACCCATGCATATCTTCAAGACTCAATAGTCACGTCATGATAATCCCTACTTGTCACAGAGTGTTGAAAACAGTAGTTAAGTGCTCGAGATTTTGAATGAAATGAGTGTTGAAAAAAGTAGTTATGAGTTCTTGAGACTTCGAAATTTTAGGAGTTGTTATCTTTGTATTTCAGTTTTATGTTTTGAGTTTTAAATTCATTTTGAGTTTTGTTTTTTGAGTGTCCATTTTGAGATTGTTGAAAATGTGTTCTTTTTGACATTTTGAAAAATTGTTTTGAAAATACCAAAAACGCGTTTTGAAAATCTTGACTTGATTATAACAGAAAACACTAAAAATGACAATTTTGTCGTTTTGTGTTTCCTTTATAAATTTTTAACTTGTTTTCAAAAACGAGTTTTCGAAAATGGGAAAGAGAATGCGTTTTCGTTGTTTTGGAAATAGAAAACGGTTTGAAAATGGTAAGGAAAACAGATTCTTTTGAAAGTGATTTTATTTATTTATTTTTTGTATAGTCCCCTAACGTGCCCTATTGTGTATATAATTTTCCCTGAGTGCCTTATTTTGGTGTAACATTTGAATTTTTATTCTTTTGGGAGTGAATTTTCTTGTCGAAACTTCTTGAAATTTATCTAAAATGGAGTCTTTTTAGAGCTTTAGCTACTATATTTAATTTTATTATTTTTCTAGTGATTTGTCTTTTTTCTACAAGAGAGAGAGAGAGAGAGAGCACTTTGAACATTATGTTGTGTTTTCTTCTATTCCTTTTGTAGCATTAATTCATTCAATACTCCTAATTTCCTGAACGTCGTCCAGTCTATGTTTGGAGTTCATTTTTCAAAACCTATTTAAAATTATAAATTCTCTTATAAAATGATTTTACATATAAATTTAATTTTTTTCTTTATTTTTAACTTCAAAATGATGACTATTTTAAAATTCATTTTTCCCCAAAAATAAAGCTCGAATGGGGGCTTAGTGCTCCCAATTAAAATTATTTCTTCGCCTCCCATTCACATTATAGAATCTACTTAATTCCATGGGATTTACTTGGCCATTCTACTAAAGAATATTTTCGCAGTGCTACACAGAAAATTGTAAGATTAAGTTATTTTGATAATAATGAAAAAATTCAAAAGAGTACAAAGAGTTTGGCCGACGCATGGATAACAAGTTGGGTTGTGCCCGAGATTGCAGATAAAATGAATTTCTCCTTCCTCTTTTTTTTATACTATTTTGCTTGTATGGACTCGATGGCAAAATTGACATTTCAAGCCATACTAGCGGGTAAGTTTGGATGGAAGTTAACATAAAGGACAATGAATGCTAATTTGTTAAAGGTTGATGAAGATATGAATGTCGTGTAATAAAGGTTGAGGATAAAAGTGCAAAAAGAAGTAAAAGTTGAGACAACAACTGCAATACACCAATATTGCATTATTGTGGATTTTGTCACATTGATTTTTAATACATGTCAAACTTTTTAAAAATTGTATAAATGAATATATCGTATAGAAGTTAATTTCATCAATTGCCACCCCAAAGTTTGTACAAAAGTCGAAGTTGGTCAATGATACTTTTTCAACTCATTTTGTCCCTAAATTCAAAACCTTAACAACCAATTTGAAATTTTGTACAAACTCCAGTGACGATTGGTGAATTTATCCAATCATATAGAGGCGACAATAGCCAATGATACATTAAGGAAAAAAAGATTTAGGTGGTTAAGGACTCGTATATTGCATCAATCTATATTAGCATTCATAAAAAAGAAGTTATCTCGATAGAGCAAGTGAAAAATGGATCCATATACTAACATTCATGGCAGGTTTAGCTCTTAAGGAGGTAGGTAGTTGAAATTTTTACTCTATTTATTGAAATATTGCAAAATAGCTAAACAATTATGTAGCTAATTTCAAATTTATTGGGAATGAAACTTAACCTCCGCTTGGGAAATTTATAAATGGTTTATAAAAGGGAATAATTGTAGATCTATAAAATACGTGAATAATAATGAATAGTAGTTTGAAATTAATATTTGACTTTGACTTTGATTTTGACTTTGACTTTTCTTTTTTATTTATTATTATTGTTGTAACATATCTGGACAACATGCTCATTTTAATTTTATAAGTCAGCCACAGGCCCACAGTCACGTCAAATTCTTTTCTCATTGGATGCACTACTTATTTTTATTTTGTTGACATCCATTATATATATATATATATATATATATATATATATAAACGTATCATTCATGCAGCATTACTAACTACGACGTTATTTTATCCGTTTTCTTCGTTCTTTTTCAACAAGAGATACTCTCTATATAGACTACAGTTCATGTAACATCCCAAAGGCTTCTATATTTTCATTTGGAACTTAAAGGTGAAGTTTGAAAAGTTCAAGGTCAGTATAAGATAACCAATGTTCGAAGGACTAAAATAAATTTATTAGAGGATATGCATTTAATTGGGAAAAAGATGATTTAAGGACAAACACTGAAAATGAGTTATAAGTAACTGAAAATTAAGCTTGAGTTGTGTCGACGAGTAATTTTGGCACCTTATTGAGAAGTTTGAAAATTCAAGGGCTTAAATGGTGACTTTTTAGTCTCTCCGCTGACTCAAATGAGTTTAATGTTACAAAATTAATTCAACAAGCCGAGGAAATGATTAACTCAGGACTAACAATAATAGTTAAGAGTCCATAAAGGATATTCAAAGCTCAACCGAAAAAGTATAGCAACAAGCCAATCAACCAAGGACTAAGTGCAATTTTGCGAATTGTTGAAAAATATTAGATCTTGTATAAAATACATAATTTTGGATTTAAAAACACAAATGTACATCAATCTTTTCTCGTTTCAAGCCAGTGATAGTTACAGAGAAATGTCAGCTTGACCATAATTTCTTCTTTTCATCCGAAAAATAGAAGTCTTACTTGATCTTTCTCGACGTCAAGACAGTTATCTCAATTTTCTTTAGTAATCTACATTATATTCATTATTAAAGGTAGGACAACTAGTAAGCATTAGTCAAGTTTGAAAGCTAATTAGATGAGACAAAACAAAGACATTTATCCACAGGCATAGGGGCAAGTCACATTATTTGGTGCAAATATTTTTTAGAGCAAAGCTCGTTTAAAAGCCGAAACCAATGCAAATCTTAGTATGATACGGTGGAACGCTGCTTATCTATCAGCTATCTCACGAGCCTCCATGAAAAAAGAAAACAAAGCACCTAACAACGCATCTTCAATCGAATTCACCTCTCATTACTTGGCTAATGCAGATATTAGTTGGTAACATCCATGAAGTATCTAACATGATTTGCTATAACCTTAATGATAAAAAACACTGTCAATCATCTAAAATATCGCTCTGTTTCATTTATGACCTCTGAACTTTTTTTCAAGTTAGTTACAAAACTTTCAATTTTACTTCTACTGGCCACTACAGCATTTTCTTCAGTTCAGTAGGACAGTGTCCAGAAGGAACTAGAATGTAAGTCTACTAACGTGAAACAAAAAAAGTTTGGTACAAACCAAAAGCGTTTTTATCCCATGTTCTTAACACAGTAATGAATATGCTATCTACTAGTGATAAGTTCAACTGTTGAGAAGCATACCAGAAGAGGATGCTACACTCTTAACCCGGTAGTAAGAGCTCTAACTGGAAAAATAGGTCAATTTCACCCCTTTACAGCTCTACTTAAACCAAGGATGTATCTATGCTCAGACACGTCATTCTACCTGGGAAAAGAAAAAGAAACCAGAAGGTTGAAAGCCGTAAAATATAAAAATCAAGGAATTAATAACTAAAGATGGGAGCATTTGAGGAAACAAATTCATCTCTTCATTTTGGAGCCAGAAACCTGTTCTGCAGATATAAAAATGGCCATGTTTTCAACATCCAATGACGCAATACAAATAATATTATTTTCAAGGCGGTCTCAAAATGAACTTTTCTTCCTCTTTCAGTTAGTGGGAGAACACTGCCAATAATTGATACCAGTGGTGGCCATGGTCATCATCTCCTCCATTGGTGTTCCGTGCAGTTTCTCTCAGTTGACGCTGTTCCTCTTTGTAGATTCGGTTCCTCCGCTGGTACTGGATTGATTACAATAATATTGACTAAAGCCAGTCAAAATTATATTTAGGTACTGGAGAAAAAGAATAGAAATATATTTTCCTTATCCTGAAAATTCATTATGACGCAGTACATTATTTTCACTCAACTTGTGTTAATGGAGCCCCCAAATTCATAACAATCTGATTATTTGGAAAACGAAAATAGTCGAACATAGGGTATAAAAATTGACGACGGGGAAAAGTACCAAAAAAGAGTTGTAGTGACATCCACACATCAAATCGCCTAATATAATCAAAAGATTGGATCAAAATCACATTTCCACATTTCAGAAACTTTAATATAATGGCCTTGAAGGCTGCATAACCAGTCCAACTTGGTTTTTAATCATGGCCAACCCTAAGAGTTACAGAAGTGGATAGATATTAATCAAAAGCCTTTACGGTTACTTAAATGCCCTCTGATTTTTGCTAGAACCTACTCCAAGTGAATGCAACAGCAAGATTCACAACCACTTGAAGTCCTAAGCTCACTGCTCCGACGCCACTGAATTTGACAGTGAATTTTTCTATGTCAAGGTACAAACAATTGCTAGTGGGTCAATACTACAGTCCTCAACATGGGAAATTATTCCATATTTACTTAATTCGTCCGTTTATTACCAAATTCTTTACATAATTGCACATTTAGCCCTGTTTGGGCTCCATTTTTGAAAAAAAAAAAAGTATTTTTCTCTTTCTTATTTTTAATCACACATTCTCCAATAAAATAATATTATCTTATTCTCAAAATTTTTCCTTATTTTTAAACCACACATTCTCCAACAAATTACTATTCCAAAACATATTTTCTCCCAAAATCTAATTTTAATGGAGCCATTCAGGGGCTTAGTGCCTGATCAACAAAGAAACCTACCATCAGCGCGAAGCAGGTTTCATTTCAAACTGGATCCTAAGTTCATGACTAGAATGAAAAATTTAACATATAAATCAAGTCAATATTGCAAAATTTTGACAGCTTATGTTTGTATAAATATCAACTCTACAAGAAGAGGATAAAGATGAGGATATATTTTAACAACACATTTATTTATTTAGAATAACTCAAGTAGAGATGGATCAATTGGGGTGATTAAAGTATTCTTTTGACCGACCAAATTTAATATAAGTAAGACTTACATATTGTTGACGTGTTTGTATCTATAGATAAAGAAATAACAAAACTCTAATAGATGGAAAACTAAAACATACAAGTAAATATAATTCCACCTAGTTTATTGTAAAACCTCCTTTAGTTTTATGCAAACATGGGGTGAAACCAGCCTGCTACCGATGAGCTTTATAGAAAAAATGCTTTTTGGCTTAGGAAACAGTGATGGGAAAGATCATGATATGCAATCAACTATCAGGTTGGATTTGATGTGATGGTCCTGCAACTTCTGGTGGAGACTCCTGTGATCAAAATCCTCTTCCTCCTCCTATTGTGCTTCTGGCATTTTCTCATGCACCTCATCATTATCTATGGCAGATTGTGTTGGTGTTGGATCTGGAGCAATATCTTGGGGACCGAAATTAGGATTATGAGACATTGTGGACTTTTCAATGTCTTCTAATGTCTGGTTTTCACGGAAGTTGATGACCTTTTTTGTCTTTAGGTCCCATAATTTGTATCTGAATTCCTCATCTCCATAGCCTATAAAGATGTATGGAGCGGTCCTTGTATCTAGCTTCTGTCTAAGCTCCTTGGATACATGTGCAAAGGCTAAACAATTGAATACTCTCAGGTGAGAGGAGAGTAGGAGAGATCCTTATTGGACCATACTTTCTCTGGAATTTCAAACTTCAACGGTACTGATGGTGATCTGTTGATCAGGCAACTTGAACACCTTCTCCCCAAAATGGCTTTGGCAGCTTAGCCATATTGAGCATGCTTCTAACCATTTCTGTGATCATCCGATTCATTTTCTATGCTACTCCGTTATGTTATGGGGTACATGGGACCGTCTTGTTATGTCGAATACCATGTCTTGTGCAGTAAGCATCGAACTCTTTAGAAGTGTACTCGCCTCCATTGTCTGAGCGGAGACACTTCGGCTTCTTTCACATTTCACACTCTACCGTGGCGTGGAACATTTTGAAATAATCCAATAGTTGATCCTTTGTCTTCAAGAAGTACACCCACACTTTTAGAAAAACGTCATCAATAAATGTTAGAACGTACTTGTTATTGCTTAGTGATTCAACCTCAAAGGGACCACAAATATCAAAGTGTACCAGACTGAGCAACTCTGATTGTCTTGTCGAAGAGAAACTAAAAGAGACCGTGTTGCTTACAAAATAGGACATCGATTGCAAGGATCTAGCATAGACTCCTTAGCAACAATGTTTAGCTCCTTCTTTGTCAAGGTAGACAATCCCTTATCACTCATGCGACCGAGTCTCTGGTGCCACAAATTTGGAGAAGCCTCATGTCCAACTATGTTGAGGCTGTCTGCACATATTTTCACATAGGAGTCGTATAACATGCCACATATATGTCCTCAAGCAACAACCATGGAACCTTTCATCATTTTCCATGTGCCATTGCTAAAGTGATTGTCATAGCCATGTTTGTCAAGGGCTGTCCCCGAAAGTAGATTTAGCCTATTTACACCCGATGTTCGTTTGTATCTGAACATCACCAATTCCCACTATTTCAGAGGAACTAGTATTTTCCATCTCCATGGAATGGCATGGTATGATGCTGCAGTATTTATCACCCACTCAACGTCTTGGCTTGAGACCTGAAGGTGTGTCTCCTCATGGATAGAGCAGATAGCCACCTTCCCTGAGATGATGACTAGCGTCTCTCCATTCTTATTCAATGGCTACTAGCTGTTTTGGCCTTACTCTCGTAGCAATTTTCGACGGTTATTCAAGTGGCGCTCCATGATACAATGGTAACATTTGTAAGTAGGCTTCCTTCCATCTATGGATCTACCCCTACTTCTGCTTCTGCCTCTCCCCTTACCTCGATTGTCTCATTGCCCTCTTTTCAAGTTCTCTGTAACAAGGGCATGTGACTAGTTGTGTCAACTTCTTTTCTTGTGGCCTCTTCATTAAACCGCGCATCCTTATATATATAATAAGTTTGCCATTAAGGGCTGAGTTGTTGAAAGATACTACTAGCACCTCCCAGCTATTAGGAAGAGAACTCAGAAGTGGAGGGCTTGCATTTTATCCCCGAGCGGCATCTCTACAGATGACAACTGGTTTACCAGGCTTTGGAATTCACTGATGTTTTCGGCAACTGAAGTTCCACTCTTCAACTTCAAATTCACCAAACGCCTCATCAATAGGGTTTCCTTCCGAGCAATATTGGCTTGGTACATGTCTTCCAGAGGACATATGCATCTGTCTCTTGTGCCACATGGTGAAAAAAACTATGATCAATCCATTGTCGAATTTGACCGATAGTTTTTCTATTTAGCTTTTTCCACTCCGCCTCGTTGGTAGGATCGAGGTTCACACCTTTGGCTTCCAGGGGGTCG